>CAEMYA010000161.1:5651973-5695901 GCA_903131615.1 Diplodus sargus
GCATGTGCGTAAATGACATGTCATGTGCCATAACGCCGAGGCCGGAAATGCAGACGCACACAGCTGAAATCTGCAGGACACAACTGCAAAAACACGCACAGTTCGTGTGCCTGCAGGTTGTTCAGTGTCTTGTTGATGAATCAGCGCGTTCACAAGACTTCCTCTCCCAAAACTTTCAACAGTGCCGCGGTGAACATGAGGTCATTCATCCTAATTACCTGCGAGAGCTTTTTACGCACACGGACTCGGTTTTGGTTTTGCGTTTTCGTTGCGTAATTTGCCTGTTTTTCCATTTTCATTTTCGGACACTTTGCGTTTATTTCTTTGTGTTGCTTGTTTATTTATATATATATATATGTATAAATAAATAAAAATTCCTGAACAAGAATCACATGGCTCTCTACTGCACTTATCACCCTCGTTAAAATGAGTCCTGCGCACCCAAGTTTTGAATGATCAACAGGCCTGTGTGTGTCTCATCTTTTGTTTTGGAGGGAACAAAAAACCCTTAATGTGAAGGAGCTTTTCGCACCGAGGTGCTGATGTGTGAATGCAGTCTCACGTGGGTTCACCTGTAAGGGCTCGTGTAAGCCATCCTCGTTTTATTTGAAATTACAAAGTGTTCATGTTACTCCCACTTTACTTATAATCCACTGTGATTAATTTGTGTTGTTTGTTGTTATATGAGTGTCTTTCCTGCCCCCCAACCCCCATTATATTCCTCCACTCAGAAGGCTAACAAACAAGATTATTGGATTTTTATTTTTTTTTGTCGGAATAACTCCCCATGTATTTGTTTGATTAAAGCTGATTGGCAGGCCTTTGTTGTTAATCCTGCTCGGGGGTTGAACTGTTCACTTCTCCCCAATGCAGCTCCCATGTTCACACCCCCCACTTTAGTCATGCGTGAATCCCCAGCAGTGCTCTGGGCCAAGGAGGGAAACCAGCTAACGTAGGCTTTGATCCTTGCAATGCAAAACATTATTTATTTATTTTTTCTTCCGTGGCTTAGATATCCAGTATGGAGCCGTGCCTACCTGCATCGCATTTTCGTTGTCACGTCTTTGGATTTTCATATTTTCTGTCACGCGGCCGTGAAGCCATCAGCACTTGCTACCATGCACCCAGCCCCCATTGGTCCTCCTGCAGCTCCTTGAGCCCAATCACGAGTCTGGTAGTGGAACCTTAGCCTGTAAAAAATGTGCGTGTAAGAGACCCTCAGAGAATGTCCCGGACTACATTTGAACGGGAAAAACAGCCCCAAGGTGGTTCGTGCTTCCAGGACTAGAGAACCCAGCCAAACAAATCCAAAACCCACTGACCAAATATCACATGCAACTCAACACCAGCCTTGCCTTGCACCCCTCCACTGCCAAGCGCCTTTTACTGAGCCTGAAATAGACCCTCTTCACTTACCAAGAGTCAGGAGGCCATGTTATTAAGGACACGTATTCAGATAGCGCAAGTGATCCATTTACCAAGTGTCTAGTCAAGAAGGAGCTTTGTGTGGTGTGGTCTCATTAAAGGGACACTCCGCCGAAGTTCAGCGCGCTCGTTACTAGCGTGTTGTGAAAACAGTACTTTATCCTCCGTGGCTCCTGAGGGAGCTTACTGAAGACTGAACAGTAATGAAACCCTTTATTCTGTTGCGTTATTGGGTTTTAGTGTTTTTTGGAGCATGGCCTGCACACAGGGCTAAAAAACCAGGATATCTGAGCCTCTGCCGCTTCGCTTTGGACTGTTCCTTTTGCCCATTTAATAATATCATATTGAGTAAAGCCTGTTCTCCCATTTCTGAGCCACGACTGCTCTGGGAAACAACAACTCGCCCTTAGTAACCTGAACTGGCTGTTTGGTAGGCTCTGAGAGGTATTAGAGGTGGTCTGCTGAGGATTTTTGAACACAGGCTTTTCTCTGTTCGCAAAGGCAGTTTCACTCGTAATTCCAGTAGGGAGGTGAGAAACACGGATGCCGGTATCCGAAATGCGTATGATGCTGCCTAAAAAGCTGTATTGGGTATCTGTGATTATGCAAATCTATGCACCGACCCGACATCACGTGATTTACCAGCCCCAGAATAGATTTTTTACCCAATATCTATAAACGGCAAGTGACTTGTGTAGGTTCGAACAACAAGTCTGCAAACTTTTCATTCATAAGTGACTGTCCAGCTAGATAATAATGAAAGAAAGTTGTACATTGATGGTTGTAACCTGAGCTTGGCCATTCAACAATAACGGCATTCATTTCACATCTGCACAAGATTAGTTTAGAGCTGTTGCGTAATAATAATAATAATAATACTGTGTCGAAATTGAAAGCAATGTAATCAGATCAAACGACTTTGTTGGGAAGGAAACATGGTATCAGACCATCTCTGTATTTTAGTTTGGTTATTTTTAGTCCGGAGGAAGCCAGTGAGTCTCGAAGTTAATCTGTAAATCACATAAAAAGAGCCTCGACTTCCTGTCACTGCAGGGCGTAAAACAGCAGTGACCCCAACATGTGAGGACAGAACCTCGCCTCTGCATCATATCAAGACATTTATTACTTCTCTTTACTATTAAGTACTTTTAAAAAGTTGCCTCATTGCCGTCTGTTTCTTATCAACAGGTACAATGGATCTTGTGGTGTTGGTGGCGTTCAGCTCGTGGCTGGCTCCTGCGCTTGGTGAGCATCATTCCATATTTGAAACCGACCTGTGCACCTTCACTTGCCCCCCCCCCCCTTTTTTTCTGCAACTTTGGTTATGTTTTAAGTTCCCCCATGTTAAAAACAAGCTGTCTGTATAACAGGATCAGCGTTTGGCAGGGAAGTGTTTGGTAAGTTTTCCCTGCATCCGAGTGGCCACTGGCAGCGCATGGCCATCTGATGTCTGGCTTCCGTTGCTTTTTTTACGTGGTATGGCTGCTCGCCACCTGCTGGTCGAATGTGTCGAAAGTGCCTTTGTCTCGGTGTTAGCGTTAAAAGTGATACTGCTGTCAGTGTGATTTACTTTATTTATTTTCCATTTCAAATCATCTCATGGCAGTGTGTGTTGCTGTGACAAAAGGCCATGTCGGAGTAGTGTAAATGTTTCTTTAGACCGCAGTTTGAGCGATCATTTATTCAGACCACTGCCAAGTTCTCCGGTGTTAATGCAGGGCCCGGGCTTCGCTTCGCTTGTCTGTGTGCCCTGCATGTCATCAGCTGGGCTTGATGCGAGGCTGATTTGCACTACACTGAGGGGGTTTGTTATCTCCTCTGACACTTCGGTCTGTTGGAGTCAGACCTTGTCTTCAAAGGCTTGTCAACACCAATCTGGAGAGATGTGTTTTTTCGAGACTAACACGAGTATTTACCGCCTGATAATGAGGTCAAAGTTAACTCGTGCGCTGCGGTAAATGGGATTTGAATGTAAAAAAGAACAATTTGGCTGAGGGTTTCAGATGCATCATACTCATTTTTAACAGTTAATGTCAGATTGTATTGAATCACGTACATCAGCGGCATGATTCTTTGATTGTTTCCCGGGAAAATCTGTCAAATTTAGCATCCAGCCTGTCTTGATGAGCTGTGTGAGGAGTCAGACTTGCACTTTTCTCCACTTGATTGAGCAGATTATCATCTGTCCGTATTCAACATCAGACTTCAAAGTGTATACATAAAGCACAGCGAGCAGGGCTGACATTTAAAACCCCTCTCTTCACAGTCTGTTGAATAGTTTAATGAGAGCTGTAAGAAATAACACATTAACGACGTGGAATGTTGTCTGGCACGAGTAGAGAAGTATTCCTGAAAGCCTCCAGTGTGCTGCTCCGAGGTCACTCAGTCCTAACGTGGCTTCTCAGATAAACAATGCGTTTTCAATCGCTAGACCAAGTGAAGTGAAGTTGTCTCTCTAATTATGCTCATTATTTCTTAATCATGTCTTGATGTCACTGAACACAAGACAAACATTGCAATATTCAGCTGGGTACAGTGTGCTTTCTAGCAACATTAAAAAGAGTGGAGCGTGAACCCAGCCGACATGTTTTTCCACATGAGAGAGGAGATGTGATGGAGCAGATGGGGGCTGCACTTTCCCACAGCACACAAGATAACACAGAGAGAAAACAACGAATGCACAGAAGTTAAGCAAAGGTGTGGAGAGTAGCATCATTCCTCTATGTGGACAATGTGACTATTGTGGAAAATGTGGTCTTAAAAGGAGACATTAAGCTCATTTTTTAGGTTCATCGTTTTATTTCGGGATGGCACTAGAATAGGTTTAGGTGCTTTATTCTCTAAGAGCTTTAGCACTGTATTCCCCCCTTCTTTCTGGGGTTTTAGATCCTCTCCATTTTGGGCTGCCCCTCCAAATACCAATCATCAATCAATTCCCCTGTGCCAAACTAACTCCTAGGCATAAATTATGCAAATGTGTGACGTGGTGATGTCACAAGTGTGATGCATTGTTTTTCTGTGGGAGACTGAATCTTCTGTTGGTGCTTTGACCTTTTTAACTTCCAAGATTTTGGACATGAATAAGAACCGATATAAAACACTTTAAGAACGGGTCTGCTTTAAGAAATAGCAAGTTGCTCTTTATCATAGAAGTTGGGATCTTTTTGAAGATATTTTTGCAGAACTTATTATTAACTGTGACTTTCTTAGTAATAAGGATAATAGAACTGCGACAATTCGTGTATCAGAAAGAATCATCAGTCATCAGTAGAGATGTTCCGATACCATTTTTTCCTCCCGATACCGATTCCGATACTTGTGCTGTGGGTATCGGCCGATACCGAGTACCAATACCGATACCAGTATGATATGAAAAAAAACCCCACCATACTATGCCGGCATGACTGTGATATGATTATCATTGTGGTGAGGCCTGGCTCAGGTTAAACCCTTTCTCACACTAAATGAATACAGCAAATGGAAGACATTTATTTTTTAATTCATTTTTAAATAGAACAGTATAAAACAGTAGTGCAACAGCAACTTAACTAAATAAATCTAGGAAGATTTAAATTTTGTAATTAAAGAGTGTTTTTTAATTAATCTGTGTTTGTTTGGTAACGCCTCGCTGCATGTTCAGTATGTAGCTGTTTTTGTCTGAAATAGTTAAGTTTCGTTTTGATCGAAAGTAAACAGAGTTGCGTACATAAACTTCTCGTCCAGCGTCCCGTTTATACACAACACTTAGCTCGCTTGTGTTTTGAATAACTAGCGCGTTTGCGCATGTATGATGACCCGTGATGCGTGACGCGTACAAGAAGAGATCTGGCCGTCCTGTACGTCAGGTGGCATAGACTCGACCTGTTGCAGAGTGCCCTCTGGTGGATGCCAACACTTATAGCCGGTAAACAGATTCCTATTTCTAATAAATTATGAGGTATCGGATCGGTGCCTAGACTCCAGTACTCGCCGATACCGATGCCAGCATTTTCGGCAGTATCGGAGGCATTTCCGATACTGGTATCAGAATCAGAACAACTCTAGTCATCAGTCAATGTCAAACATTTCTGGCTACAGCTTCTGAAACATATGATTTTACTGCTTTTCTTTGTCAGTTATGGGAGTAAATGTAGAGGTTTGGGGTTTCGGACTGTTTGTTGACAAAATAAGTGATTTGAAGACGTCACTTTGGGCTTTTTTTTGTTCTTCTTCATTTTATGGACTAAACAATTGTGAAATTAATTGGCAGATTAATCAGTAATGAGGAAAAGTTTGGGCTTGATACTTTGATAGTTCGATACTTACCTTTTTGGTCTCTCTCTCTCTTGAGTTTGCCAGTTCCACCATATTTTCCATTTGCTGACAAGCTCTTGCACCACCATGTGAATGCCTCATGAAGACTAACGACTTTGCTTCCCTTTTCACAGCTTCAGCGGCAGATAAGGACAAAGGTGGGTATTATTTGAACAGAAGCTTAGAAAAGTCAAATTAAGATAAGCTGCACACTCGCTTTCAGCTGGCATCTAAATTGGCGCTGGCCTCAAACTGGCTAATGACTAGATGAATGACTGAGGCCTTAAAACTGCTGAATAGCTGTCACATCATGAGTACTCTCTGAAGTGTGTCAGTGTGTAAATCTGCTTCTCATTTATTTCCCCTCTCTGTTCTCTCCCAGCCGACTATGACAGCGCTTTTCAGTATGGTGAGTGTTGAGCAGATGAACGTGGTCTTTCAAATGACACCGACACAGGAAACATCTGGGAGGTCGAGGCGAGTTGGCATTTTCCACTTGTTTTTCCAGAAGCGACGGAAAAGTTTCACCTCAAAGGCCAAGCTGCTGGATTAGTCTCACATATTTCTAATCCCGTCCCCTGTGCTGTAGACCAGATTTTAAGTTTAGCCAAGGCAACAAAGTGCGAAGAAATACTGAAACGCTCATATTTTATGAATACCTGCCATCAATTCAGTACTCTTTATTTTTCACTTTATTCGGGCAGCAGACCATTTTTGGTCATGTACCTTCCTAGTCTATGGGAAGATTGCTGAAGCAGTGGCTCCCAACACGTGGGTCTGGATTCCTCAGGGGTTCCCAAGATATTAACAGGGTTAAGAAAAAAAAATCTATATTTCCTGTTCTGGGTACTTTCATCTCCTCGAGCCTCTAGAATCCTCAAACAATCTGGGAGGGGAAATGTACTCATTAGTCAAAAGTTCTTTAAAGTGCCACAAATTAAAAAAGGTTGAGAAATACAACACTGAAGAATTGATGAAGCCCTCTTTGACAAAGCAACTTTGAGACGGTATACCACATTTAAAAAAAACAGTATTTGAAAATGATTATGATTTTTATAGTGTTAGTGTGTATAGCCATCTTGTTAGCCAACAAGCTTCAACGAGCCTTATCCAGTATAAACTCAATAGCCCTGTATCATTCTGAATTTTAAACTTGAGTCTAACTGATACTGGATTTTTGGGGCAGATGCCAATCCCATATACAGATATGTAACAGAGGGAGGATATGTTGCAGTTTAACAATGAACTTCATTCTCTAAAATAGCATCAGTGCATTGAAACAGTAAATGCTGAAAAACATCCAATCACATTAACACTGCAAAACTCAAAATCTTAGTATGAAGTAGTAGTAGCAGCAAGTATATACTTCTAATTTTTAGTCAAACTAGCCCGTCACACTTACTATAAGACTCAGTCACCTTGAAAGTAGCATTTCATTGAAATAAATGGGCCTTGGTTTTAGTTCATTTTCAAAACATTCCTGGATCCATCCCTTTATCCCAATCCGCACCAAAGGTAAATGGGGTCTGTTCTGGTCCGAGGTCCATCCTCCATCCAAGTTTTGCGGAAGAGTAGTTTTCTTGTAAAACAGGTGAAAACGTACCAGCCCTGGCTGACCCAGAGCCTGTGTTGCAACATTACAAGGTTCCTCCTGCAGACTTTGTATCCAGTCTCATTGGAACAGACAGCATCAGAGTTAAAGCTCACCACAGTTTTTGGGTGATTGCAGCTCACAGGAATTTGTGGTGTCCCAACATGGCCATTAGGGGTCTGCAAAGCTTTTCTGCAATGCCGCTCCTCAATTAAAATGTGGTTAAACGCCCCACAAAAGGCTTTTGAATTCGTGGTGTTTTGTAACTCAGAGACATTCACATGTGACAGTTCATCTCGGCAAGAACTACAAAGTGTTGTTTTTGTTGTCGTTGTTTTTTCATTTCAGATTATGAATCGCTGAGAATTGGTGGCCTGGTCTTCGCAGTGGTGCTGTTCCTCATGGGTATCGCCCTCATTGTCAGTAAGTGTTTGACTGCCTTAAACTACTCAGTGTCTCCACACTGTGATCCCTGTGTGTGTGAGTTCACCTCATATTTTGCTGGAAAACAAGTAGGCCACTGTCCCTCTCTCAGACGTCTGGAAAGGGAGGCACACAGACACTTCTTGCACAGTCTCAGCGCTCGGCTCTCTCAGTATCAACGTATCACAGCTATTTGCCCTTTATACCTCACCCCCTTTCCTCGCTCAGTGTCCTTCCAAGGTTCCTCCTCCTACCTGCCAGCACATGCTGTTACTGCTGGTGCGATCCCTGAAACAAAAACCAAGCAATAAATTATTCATGGGGACCCACACACTCCGCCGTCTCTCTGCTTCTGTTCGTCAAGATTCCTCACTGCTCTCGATGAAGAAATGAGTGTGAGGCTTCATTTCTGAAGGAAACACGGTATACGAATGGTTACGTTAAACTAAACATCAGTGGATAAATGTATTGAATTTATAAATGGTCTCTGAGAGGCACAAACTGATATCCAAATGTAAGCAGATCGCCACACTGACAAAGCTGAAAAGAATGGAGCTGCTGTCGCCACTAGATTGATTGACAGATCATTAAAGGAGAACTTATTAGCTTTTTCATTTTTTCCCCTTTCCTTCAGTGTGTTGTGTGGGTTCTTGCGCATGTAAAAGGTCTTCGAAGTTTGAAAAGCCCATAGTCCATGCCAATGGCAGCTCCCCACTCCCACAGAAAACACTGCTCCTTAAACGCCTTGTCAGCCGTTCCGCCTGCAAATCAGTCACTTCATGACATCGCACTATGTAACCGCGTCACACATTTACATCATTTTTCCCATTATTCACTGGAGAAATTAAGTGAAGTGGAAGCTGGATAACGGGAGACATGATAAGCGGTGCTGGCTCAGGCATGTGCTAGCTGAGCACTGAGAGCAGACTGTGTGTATCTTAAAGAGACAGGAGCCAAAACAGAGCGTCTCCGACTACATTCCGGTAGTAGCCCAAAATAAGATCATAAACTGTGCATGTCCCCTTTGAATACATAGATTTAACAGTAAGATGAGAGTTACACGTGTTTTCTTGCTGTTAAATGTCTGTTTACACACTCGAAAATTAATAAACCTTTAACAAAAATCAATTCTAATTTTGATCAACATTTTCTATTTTTAACTCACAATTACTCTGAAGTTACATGTGTGATGCGACTTCAACGTGATATGACGTTAAATGGTACATCAAGTGGAACATCTGTTTGACCAAGAAAAGGGTCTTGTTTTGATAACCGCTTGTGAAAAGTCAAATGCTCCCAGGGGCCAGAGGCAAGTCTTACAGGCAGAGCATACAAAATAACATAAACTTCAGATATGTTATTTTTAGGCGTTTTAAACATTTGGATTAAAAAAAAAAAAACTAAACAAGACATTGTTGATCGCAAAAGACAACCTTTGGCGCCTCCTAGTGTCAAAATGAGCAAATAAAGGATGAGTGTTGTCTTTCAAGATGCTCACAGCTTTATTCTTAGTCTGGGGAGTATGTAGGTCATTGGCCCAGCTATTTTGTTGAGCACACCAAATAGTCTAGCAAGTATACTATAACCGCTCAAGCTTGTCACGTAAAGAGCTTGTCTGTGGGTCAAACAGGCTGCTATAAACAGCTATACTATGTTACATACTTTAGTTAAAGGCCCAATGCAACCACAAGTATTTGTAAAGACAACAACTAAACCATTCATCATGTACAGACTGCATCATGTGTCTATAGTGTCTGGAGGCAAACTGAAGTGCATCTTAATCACATAACTCTTTTGTAGACTTGCTCATTACATCAATGCTACTAGTTGGAAGTTATTCACCACACTGGCTCCTGTATAGTTTGGCAGCAGGATTTTTGCTGTGATTTAGGTACATTGATGTATTCTTGAGCTCAGGCCAGTAAGCTGCAAGCTTATATGGCCTCCCAAGGCGTGTAGCCCAGATGGGCTCATTGGCACGAGCTCAAGAGTATTGCTGCACCTATCAAGGCCTGGAACAACCTCCTCCTCTTTTCATACACTGGGTGGGGAAGGGTGCTTATGGGTGCACCGCTGACTGTGAAAGTTTCAGAATTTATATATTAAGATATATATATATATATATAATTTTACATGCCCTTTAAGACGTGCATAATTATTTCTTCATGTCTTTTTCTCTCCAAACAGCTCGGAAATGTTCCTGTTCTAAGAGTGACCAGTCAAGGTAAATTAAGTTAAAAACCAGGTTAAACAAACCAGATCATTATTTGTTAGAAAAAGAAAAAGTAAAGAACTTAAAGGTCCAGTGTGTAGGATTTAGTAGCAGGTAGTGGTAAGGTTTACGATTTCAACCGGCTGAATACCCTTCCATCTTTACAGTTGCTAAAACCCCCAAAAAGCGTGAGCCATTATTGGGTTTGTCTATTCTGGGCTACTGTAGAAAAGAGATGGTGCAATATGGCCGACTCCATTGAAAACTGTAGGTAAAAAAAAAAAAAGCTCCCTCTAAGTGACAAAACACAACAAATTGTAGTTTTGGGTGATTATACACTAATGAAAGCATGATTTCTTCCAATAGATCCCCCCTTAACCCTACACACTACACCTTTAAGTTTTCTGGCAATTAGATTAAAGCCCTAAAAACATTTAGTTGCACAAACCCCTTCATTCAAGAATTTTCATTGTATCACTGTTAATTTTCCTTTTAGGACCAGGGGTCCTGATGTGGAATCTGTTCCACGGGGTGAGTATTTGTCTTTTCTTCTGCAATAATAATTAGAATTGTTTGTACCTCCGTGTAACAGTCATCTAAAACTCTTTCTACAGCTTAATGGAGACTGAGGCTAAGTGCAGTGGAGATGTGGTAAGAGTCACACCAACCTGTGAATTTTCCTTCTGTGAAACGAAGCCGTATGAGATAAAACTTACCGCCCACCTCTTCTTCACAGTGTTCCCGACTTTTGCCATTAGGTGGCAGCAAATACTTTTGATCACAGCTGAGGACTCTCTTTCCATGAACACATGATTTCCTGAAATTTCATAATATGCTCCTTTTTTTTCCACTTTTTTTAAAAAAAAGAATGTTTTTATCATCAATGACTGTTACTAGATGATGTGCCGACTTTATATTGTGGTGATTAGCGTTTGTATTTTTGTGACTTTTCAGACTGATGCAAAATAATAAAACACATGTTTGAACCAAATGTTTCTCGTGCATCTTTCTTTTGATTTTCTCTACCGTTGTAGTAGACCAATGAACCCCCCCACCCCCACCCCTTTATACTGCTGCACTCCTGCTTGTGCTGACGCTGCAGTCAGTTCAGTTACACATGCAGTAGTAACTACCAGCAGCAGCAGCGAGCGTGTGAATGATTTATGCGCTGCATCGTGCACAGCTCTTGGAGAAGGCTGTCTTTAAAGTAATATCGTTAATTTAACCTATCTATGTGTTCACTGCTGGTCACTAGCAGGTTCCCTACCACAGTGAGTCTGGCAGCCCTCTGCTGATGGAAAAGCTGCATATGTAGGCTGTATTTTCTCCCTGGAGTTGCAGGAGCGGGCTTGACTGCACTGCACAAAAGACAGCGTGCGAGACAGAAAATGGTGCATTTTGAGCTTGCAGGCTCACTTTTATATTTTTATAGATAGAACGTGTTCGGCATAATAAGACACTCAAAGACCAAATCCTTCAATATATATTTTAAAATATCTTATTCTTCTTAATAAACCCTCCGACCCTCACTTGCACAGAGAAGCCTGCATGACACTCAGTAGATTGAAGGTGGTATAATTGACTTATCTGCTTTGTTCAGCTGTTTACACCACTGTTGGTGACCCGCTATGCCCCTGTAGTCCACACCCTGGCAGCTCCTTTGTCATTGTTCGGGGAGTACCCCACTGCTGTGAATGCAGTGTTTGGTTGTTGCCAGCAGAGGGTCCCTGCTGAGTTCACAGAGAGGCTTCTGAAGCAGTTCCTCCTCCTATCCTGTTCAGCTGGATCCAACCTCAAACTGCAACCCAGCAACCTGCTAAGTAACTGGGAGACGGAGCACTTCTGCATCTCTGCAGTGCAGCCATGGCCACCACAGGTTTGATTGTTTTTTCTTCTTTTATAAGATAGCTAAGGGTGTAACATACATTTGTAAGAATTACCTACAGATTGCCTGAGTTGAGAAAATGTTTGGTTTGGTTCTTCTGTGTGTGATTAATCTTGAGTTATTTATCTAGATACCCTATCTCTATGTCGGTAATTTGCCTGCTGCATTGTTGCTACATTGCCAATTTACTCCTGATGCATAAACAAGGAAGTTCTTCTGCAAACTCCCCACTGGTGTGAACAAATAAACAGCATTAAAGATGGTTTTGCATTATTTTTTTTTTTCAATTTGAAAGGTTTGTATGGCAGAGTGAAAACCGTAAGAAATACAAGCTGCCAGGTCAGCCACTTGGGAGTGAGGGTTCAGCAACATGCAAGCCGCATTATTGACTCTCCGATATCCTAACCATCGGCAAAGGCTGAAGCCTGATACACACTTATTTTCAAAACAAATCACTTCAGGAATCTTAATTAAAAGTGTTGCATTAAAAACTGCTGTATTTTAACCTCTAAATCACCTTTCAAACACTTTTTTATGACTCAAGCTCTGCTTTCGATGATCCCCCTGTATCCTGCTGCTGGCTCGTAACCCACTTTTTCACTGGTGCATCTTATTCTGCTGAGCAAAGATGCTGCATTGAGCTCCTCTCAGTGGTAAAAAAAAAAAAAAAAAAAGTCCTGAGGAGTTGTGGAGCCAAGCCTGCAGAGCTGAAGAGCTGCAAAACCTCGCCATGCTGCACACAATCTAAAGTCCATATTCATTCAGCACATTAACTGACCAGCCTCTCTCTTTGCAGAAAGTATGTTTCCAGACCAAAGTGACTTTGATTACGGTAAGGTTTAACACCAACTACCCAACACAAAAACCCAAAGCACAATGTTTAACATATCAACTTTTTCACTACAGTATAAATCGATCATCATCACTCAAGTGGGCTTGTCCCGTACGGTTCTGTCCTCTGTAGATTATGAGACACTGCGAACCACAGGGGTTATCCTCGCTGTTATAATGTTTGTCTCTGGCATTTTAATAGCCTTGAGTAAGTTCCTCTTACACTTCAATACAGCGGCTTTATCACATTTACATAAGCACCTTTGCCATGTCACTAATCTGTCATTCCTCATACAGGTAAAAAATTCACAAAATGTGTAAAATCCTCATCCAAGTAAGAGTTGCTGTGCAAGGCTTAGCAGTGGATGATCCGCCTGTGCATGCTGTATGACTTTGACTTGAAGGGGATACCCGACCAGTGTGGAAAAACAAAATATCTTTTCCAGTATTGTTCTTTGACTAAAAACTGAGTTTCCCACATCTTTTTCCTCTCCCTGCCTTGGATGCCTCTTCTCTAAAACACCCCACCACCCCCACCCCCCCCACCCCTTCCCTGTTCTGCATAAACAAACCCCAAAAAACACACTTCCAACACATTAAAGAGTTTACGCCGAACCCTTGTGTGACAAATCACACGTGGGCGGCGCTTTCATGTCCTCTTTATCTCGATGCTTGCTCTTGATTTTGTATAAAATGTGTCACCCTCCTCATGTGTTGGTAGTGAGTGGGCAGTATGTATTCTCAGTCGATCGCATGCCGCTTGTATGGCAAGACACGAAGAAAGGCGAGAGCTGCTGTTTGAACGGGACAAAAAGCTGCATTTTGGTCTGAAACGTTGTAACCCAGAACCCTGTGGCTTCAACTGCTTTTGGACCCTGATAATGGATCCACTTGATCAAATCCAACTCCAAGTTGAAGTTGTGGCCACAGTTTTCAAGCTTTATTTCATAATTAGTTAAATGCGATTGATTAAAAATAATAACGATAATGATTTACTTCCTTATTTCTCTTTGCAGTTCCAGCTCCTCTGGTACCCAAATTCCAAAGACAGAGGGTAAGTCGATCGATCAGTTGATCCATAATGATAATTCTTTTCTCTGCAGTTCTCTCTGATTTTCTCACTTTTTCTTCCGCAGTGCCTCCTCAAACTGTATAGAAAGCAGCAGATATACTGGAAAAAGAGGAGGTCGTCACAGGAGCCAAGCCAGCGAAAACACACCATGGCCATTCCTCTCATGGCTGATATACCTCTGCCAGCTGGATGATCAAGAAACTGACCCGGTTTCAATGAGTCTCCTATCGAATTCTGTAAAAAGTCTTTAGTGAGCAACATATCTATCTCTAGATTGCTCAGTATAGTAGAGTGTTGGGACTAAAAGCTTGTCTAAGACAAAAAAAAAGAAAGAAAGAAAAATACTCCCAACCATGAGACATGATAAGGTTGTTCAATCAAATAAAATGCAACAACTGTTGTCTCTCTTCCACACATTTTACTCTAGATTAAGGGCATGATTAATATTTATACAACAAAAAGCTCTCCAGTTGAAACAAAGAACAGCATGCATCGATCAGTTGTAACAATTTACCTTTATTTCTCTTGATTTATGTTCATATTTAGCTCACTGGGACTTTAAAGAAAGAAATAGCATGACAACAAATTGAAGACACCAATAAATAGAACAGATACATGTAACAAAACAAAATATCTCGATGAAAATTGACGCACAATGTCCAGTAAGGTATTTTATTTTGAACATTCTTTTAACAAATATAATATGGATGTGTTGTGTATTAAAGCGTTGATGTGGGGGGTTTATCAGCAGTCTTTCCTTCTGTTTTAATTGACTTTAAGAAAAAACAATATAATTGTCTGTGAAACAATGACACCACTGTTTCAAATAAAGGTCTTGTACACAACATGAATTCATCAGTGTCGTTAGTAGCCTTGTAAAAGCTTGATTTAATAATGATGTGGCTTTAAAATGATCCTAAAGTGACGTACATGTAAAAATGAGAACATATTACCATCATGTTGTTTATGAAGACATTGATCTTTTCTTTGTGCCAGTGTCAGGAATTTAAAATGTCTAATGTGTAAGGTGACACATATGTGACCTCATTTCACCTGTGACTAAGGGTCACTGTCACGGCAGTAAATGTCGGCGAAAGTTGTGTATGAAGAATAGAGAGTTAAAAGTGACTGACACAGCTTTCTAGTGGGATGCTGTATTTTCCATCCGGGTAATATCTGAAGCCAGATCTAAGTGGGACTCTTCAAAAAATCTGATGGAACTTTTTAAACACAGTGTTGTTGTACTTTTATTCATGACTCATGACTAAAATGTACAGTTAGTCAGACGATTTGTCACCGCACTTACTCATGTAATGTCTCTGTGATAAGAACATTCGTCGTCGCAATCGGTTTCAAATACATAACAGTTTTACACAGTAAAGTTTCCTTTTCTCAATAGAAAATACCTGATGATACACACAAAAGTATGATGCATACAGAAAGAAAGTTAAATTACAGGATTGATTATTCTCACTTTGAACACACACATTCTTAACATAAGCACACATGCTGACTGAAATCATAACCGTCACTCGGTGTATCAATATGATAACTTATGGTGATGGGGGCTTTCAACGAGAGGGTCGGAGGGGTTTCAGGGACATTGTCCTGGAGGTGATACTTAACGATTTCATAGAAATCAACATTAACCTGGGAGTGTAGCCTCTGAGGAAAATGAATATGACTCCACCTTCCACAGCACAGTCTTTACACTGAAAACATAACTAGCCAAAAACAATTAGCCTAAAACACTGACTCTCAGTGAATTTAAAGGTGCAATATGTAAGAATTTGTTGTCGAAAAACATTCAAAAACAGGAATTATGGAGAGAATGTGAAAGAACAGCAGTTTTGACACAATAGTGTCTGCTAAAATAAACATGCTAACCAGCTATTCACCACACAGCTCTTGTGCTAGTGATGTAAGCACAAACATTTCCCTGCGCTCCCAGTCTGGACCGCTAGCTGCACAGCTAACTGAGCTGACAAGCTAACGGTAGCTACATGGGAGTTAGCGGTTATTCTGGTGTTATACCATGGTCTGGGGGAATATTGGATTCTGATTGGCTGCAGGGTGTCCATTAATCCCTGATATATGGACACCTACTAAGTAGTTCTAGTAAAAATTGACTGTTCACCGCTCTAAATTAATGCGCTAGCTGGCGTATCAGCCTGTCTCTAAAATGCAGTGAGTGCAGTCCGTCAGTCCTTCAGTGCCTTATCCTCTGAACACCACAGGATGGTGACTGTAACACACAAGCTGCAGAAAGTACACTTCCCCTCTAAACTTACTGATGAGCGAATAATCTCACATCCTGTTCGCTGTTCAACTCTCTACTTCAGGCTGCGGCCAGAGTAACGTAACACATGGCTGATCATTTGTTCGTGAAAATCTTGATATTGATTTGGGAACAATGACATGACTGGTTAGCTAGTTAGTCTTGTTGTTAAACATACTGTCAAATTATATTTACTGTTTGTCAACCGTACGCAGTGTCACTGACTTTGAATCTTGCTAGCATAGCGTTAGCTTTCTGGCTCATCGCTGAGCGGATTAGAATATCTCCCGTTGCCAAGTCGTTTCTAAGGTCCGTTCTATTTACTGGAGGAGTGAACAACGTTTCCGTTGCATAAGAACCTTATGGGAGGATAATGATTGTTTCAGGTATTAGTCAAACTCTCTGGCATTACCAGGGAAACTTAGTTACGGCTTGTGAAAAACGTTCTATTTTGATTGTAAAACGCATGAAAATATATATTAGTGGTCCAAATTTCTTTTCTTTGGCAATTGACCATGGTATAAGCGGGATAATGCCCTTCAGGGGTCCATAATCAGGAATTAATGGACGACGCTGAGGCCTAAGAATCTCCTATTCTTAAATAATGCACCTTTAAGTAGACATTTCTATTACATAGGTTCAATGTGAAATGTCCCATTTAATGCCAAGTTTTTCTATCATGTTGAGTCAATGTGAAAAAATTCAAATAATTAGATTATTTGACTGTGAGATTTGAGAATATTACAGGAGACAGAAGCTTTTCTGTATAATACTTGAATACTAAACATTTTAAAATTACATTTTGTTTATGCCGAAGAATAAACACCCACCGTTTATGTATAAGACAGCATTCATTTATATTAATTAGACTAAGTTACTTAATTTTTTCACATTGGCTCAACATTATAGAAACAACTGAAATAAAATGGGATGATACATTTTCTATGAAATTAAAGTATGTAAAGTCAAGGTTGTAGGCAAACTATTTCTTGAGTGCTGCATCTACTTTAACACTTCACTCTGTGAGTAGAAAAATGTTTTTCATTTCTTCTCATTTCAAAACGCTAAATATATTTTTTGGGCCAGAATAAATACATAAATTGAAGTGGCTCTAACAGTCAGAATTTAAATAAAACAACAACAGGAGCAGTTTGTTAAAACGGCTCCATGGAGGAGTAAAATGTTTTACCCTGTGCATGGAAAAATAAATAAAGCACTACATGTTTACAGACACTAAATCAGAGGTAATTTAAGTTTCATGATCCATAGTCCAATGCAAACTGTATCGAGAGATTAATATGATCAACGAGTTTGTTAGCAAAATATAGGCCAGAGACTCCCAAAACAACATAACAATAAATCCCCTTGTCAACAGAGGCAACATGTTAAAGACTCATTCCCTCCAAATGGGGATTACAAGTGGTTCAAATCATTCCTGGTCCTGTAAGGACACGTTACGTCGACGGGAGGAAGCGCTCCGTTTCTTCAGCATGAGCTTGAGCTGGAAATGAAAAAAATTAAATTAGGATGATTAAGAATTACCCTCGACAACAACTGAGACGAGACGTCTCCGGCTGGCTGTTAAAATGATGGGGCGGCTCACCTGCTCTCCCTGGAGGCCGCTCTGCAGCAGGTGAGCTGGCTGGTCGTTCTCCAGGTTGCGGATGCTGGGATCAGCTCCCCGGCTCAGCAGCAGCCGCAGGATTTCTGCCTGGTGGGGGTTACCATGGAGACCAGCTGCCATGTGTAAAGCCGTGTGGCCGTGAGCCTATAGAGAACAATTGCAGCATGACTCAGAGGGTTTACAGTCAGGTGTTTGTACAGTGCGGCAGATGTTTGTACATTCACATAGACCCGAAAACACACAAGCATATTTAAAATCCAGTTCTGAGTGTCACGTCCGTGTGGGACTCACTTTCAAGTTGACAAAGTCTTTCATGTTTTGCAGGGGAATCCTGAGCAGATATCGCACCAGATCAACATTCCCCTCCTTGACAGCCAAGTGCAGCACGGTCTTGTTACTTTTGATTTCCTGGAATTGGAGAATTGGAAGTGATGGAAAGAACAGAATGAAACCACAAGACAAAACCACAAGTCAGACTGAGAAGTTTAGTGTCAAACACAAAAGAGCGACTAGGGAGGGGGAAACTAAGTAGAACTGATGACATCATCATAGTTAGATAAACCCCGGGCACTTCCCCTATGAACTATAACTATGACTGAAATGTCAGCGTTTTGAATGCTAGACTTTGATGTTACTGTACCTGATTGCTGACCCACTGGCTACTGATCTGTTCATTCATTTGTATTTTAATTGCTCATATGACATTCAGAAACTGGGGGAAACCGTCCCTTACCTGGCTGAGCAGGAACGCCCCGTAATTGAGAAGCGTCTGCACGCAGGAGAGCTTCTCCGCAGCCTTGTTCTGAAGATTAACATCAACCAGCCCACTGCTGGAGAGAGCCTTCATGGTTAGACTGTGGGAAATGGCCGCACAGTGGAGGGGAGTCATACCTGAGTTTAAGAAGGAGACACATGTCGCATTTTAATCACAGAGCGTCATTTCTGACGCTTGGCGTGTCGCAATCGAAAGAAAACAAAAAAGGCGCGAGTACCACAGGACCATGGCAGTCTTCATTGTTGAACAACCAACGCTGCTGATGAAAATCTATCTGTATGCTCACAGATGAGTTTTAAAGTTGCATTCACATTATGTTAAGTCACATTCTCCAACTTCCGTCATCACTCTTTGACTCGCTCCTAGAAGTTATAGCGACAGGCGACCGAGTTAAGCATACTATTATCTTGTGTAAAATTTTGAACTAAAAAGCAAATCAGCGCACGAGAGCCCCTTGAGCCCGTCGTTGTAGTGTCATGATTTCAACCATCTAGCAGGGGAGGCAATATATCGTAATACTTCCTCATGAGATCCGATTATCGATGATATATCAGATATCAATATTTTAATTAAGACGGGCGGCACACTGGAATGATGGCACACGTTAAAATGGAAAAGATGCAGTCAGTGTGTGTGATAAAGAGGCACTGAGGCTTTCAGTACTTTTTGTACATTGTTTCATCTCAGTTAGAATCAAAGTCTGTGAAACTGCAGTGAATAAATGCGTAATTCCTGCACTTCGCCCTTTTTAGCAGTATTTTACATTTTTCAGTTGGACAGATATCATGATGTGTCGATAGATGATTGTCTTGCAATGTATTAATTATTGCAGAATTTCTGTATCGTGATGTTATCGTAATCGCAGTGAATCATGAGTTACAACACACACAACTTAAAACAGACACATTCTAAATCAGAAGCTTCTTCAGGTGAGAGTGGTGTGAAAAGCATTACTTTATCATATCAACGGTTCTGTCCCTCTTTGGATGGTGGATACAGAGGCCATAGTTGGCTGTCGTCTTTGCAGCTTTCTGTCCGACACACGGGACGACATGAGCCCGCAAGATCTTCGATGTCAGTTTAGTGCGTCTGAGGCTGTAATGTTTTTAAATTGGTGGTGCTGAAAACTCGATCCAAATTCTAATACATGGCGAGCTTCCCTGTTTATCAATCATTTACGCTGTACTAACAACTGCTAAAACATTAAATTACCTTCAAAATTGCGGGCCTCCAAGTTGACAGCTGGCCTAGACAGAATTGCCTGCAAAAAAAAAAGAACCACTGTTAGGGTCTGTTCTGTATTACTTTTCTGACCTGCTGTGAAAGTCAAGCTGTTCTGTGTTTGGGTAATTATTCACCTGCAGGACGACAGGTAAGCCATAGTGAGCAGCCAGGTGCAGCGCGGTTTGCCCTTTAACATCACAGGCGTTGATGTCTGCTCCTAATGACAGCAGATCTTGCACGATCTCTGGCTGGTTCGCTGTCACCGCCACCAGTAAAGCAGTCTGCACGAGCACACAGGATTTAAAGTTAGAAACGATGATCCCGTGTTATATTTGTGATGTAAAGAAGTAGGGAACTTTGCGCGCTTTGTCATACCTTTCCCTTGTGTTCTTTGGCATCAAGCCTGCCGACGTCCCGCAGCCTCTCTGCAGCAACAAAGGCACACTCCCTGAGCCCCTTGGCAACATAGATGTGCAGGATGCTAACAGAACAACAGCACATGATAAATTAGTTTCAGGCGAGGCTGGAAAATCGTTGTAATCCCCACAACCAACTTCTCACTATTCCTTTTCACAGTCGGATTTGTCTTTCCATTTTATCTGAGTTTCTAATCACTAAGCATTAGCGGCTGAATCATTGACATATTTGGGCTCACAACATCATTTTAGGATTGTCTAACTGCACATGAGGCTCTCACTGTTAGCTTTGGACCGAAAACGAAACTCCTATTGAGGGAAATATCCTTAAACAACACAGTATAGTCAGGTTTTAGGTCAACCAGGGAGGGAAATGTGCCAACGTTTGTCCCCACTCACGTGTCTCCGTCTTCATCCTGCCTGGTGGCTCTGCTGTAGTCCATCCCGCTCAGCAGCATCCTGGCCTCTTCCAGCTTGGTGGCATCCATCGATGAACCAAAGCTCAGCTGTGCGGTCTGACTGGGACCCAGAAGGGACCACGAAGAAGCCAGACTGGGATCTGCGACCGGCATAGGGCACTCCTGCTAAAAGTAACACAGGGTGTGATATAAGACTCAAAGGTATGATTGCGCACTTACAGACGCAAGATGTTAGTAGATGGGTTGTATCTTACGTAAGTCTGAGGCATTGTGTCTCCAAAGACCTGCTGCTGCTGTGTGCCATATTCGGATGTCATGGGGAGGCTGTAGGCCGGCATATAGCTGGATCCTGGGTGGCTGTTGTAGTAACTGAGTGCAGACTCTGGTGTTGGAGGCCACTGTTCATAGCTCACTGCCATGTCTGAGTAGCTGCTTGATGCACCTAGAATGGAGAGGATGGACTGTTAAAGATCTGACCACCTGTTGAACGTCGCTCCAAAAAATACAGGCGGTACCATATCATCAACTGCTGCTAGCTATGCTCTTTGCTAAGGCTATCTTTGGCTGTTGCTACTAGCTGCCGTTAGCTAGTAAGCTTAGTTAATAGGTGGTCCTATTAGCTGACTGAACAAGGAGGAAGTGTTAGTGTTTACACTGTGGTTAACAGCGCTCAGCAGCTTCATAGTGAAGACAGCCAGACACTACACTGGTCCTGAGTACCCCTCAAGACTGGCTCAGGTCAGGCCTGTAGTTGAGCTAAAGATAGAAACTTGAATTCAGAAGGTATACAGTTGTATTTGTTTGTTTAATGAGAAAAAAAATAGGTGTAATATATTTACTTTTTTTGACATTTTGTGAGTCTACCATGTTCATTTATTAGGTTAAAAAACAGATAGACATTGTGAAATGAAGCCAAGTAGCTGCTAGCAGACATACAGACATAGGGACTGTCGCCTCTTGTAGTACAAAATGATATTATGAGACAGGACAGCCCGCGGCTAGCTCGTTAGCACGCTAACTTCAGTATAAATCTTTGCATCATAATACATAGAAGTCTTTGACAACAATGTTATTTTCCTAATTCAGTTTATAATGTTAGTTATTTTTTTGTGAATGTTTTAAACTAAAATGATGGCCATATCTGTCACCTTGAAGTGTTGTGCGTGTGGAAGTTGTCCAACTCTTACCTGTACAGGTAAATTGTTCTGATGCAGACAACTGCTGGGAGAAAGGGGCAAAAAAGTGGAGAAACCATAAACAACCATGTCTGTATGAAAATACAGTATCATATTAAGTGAGGTGCTGAGTCAGTTAGTGCGCTGCCTTACTGTCACGGTGGTTGTAGGAACAGGACTGGTGCTGGCCGTAGTGCAGGAGGGGGGGACAGAGGACGTCTCACGCCTTCTCTTCTCCTCCAAGAGCTTCTTCACTGTGGGCAGAGTGCAACACGGCTTCTCTTTTGGCGCTGAAAAAGAAAAGGAATGATCACTTGTCATAAATTGTGTCCACAACTGATGGATATTTAAGTTCTTAAGTTCTTTGGGCTATATATAATGTCAGAAAAAAGAGAAATCACAATTCCCCAGAGCCCAAAGGGATGTCCTCAAATGTGTTGTTTCTGAGCAATAGTCAAAACCCCCTTACGAAAAACAGATTAAACACGGAAGTTGTCACAATGGAGAAGTGGCACCAAAACAAAGTTTGGTGGTTTTGATTGAAGAATTACCAAAAGCGATTCATCACAATTGTTTGTTTCTTGTTGTCCTTTCACATTCATTTCTGGGAATAGTATGTAGTTGAGTTTATCTGTCAAGTGAGCTTTCTCTTTTTGTACCTATCACAAATGATGTCAAATAGAAAGCTGATGAAAATGTAGAGTATGGATAAGACAGACTTTATTAAAGCTCTAAATTGTCAATAAACCAAATACTACAAATGTGGGTAGACAAATGTGAGACTAGGAAAACATGCTGCAAGCTTAGATTGTTGATTTGAAGTCATTCAGGTCTGAATAATAACATCAGAAAGTTATGACTTGGATGTTACTGCCTGCTCAGTTTCTCCATTGTTGGCAACTTTCTGCTCACCTTTAGACATCAATATCAAATCCATTATATAATGACTGTGGTTCCCCCCCCCCACACACACACACACTATCATTTCCATTAAACAGGTAAAGGCAATAAAAAAAATAGGAAAAAACATTGCAAAACAGAATTCTGATGTTTCCAGCTAAAATGATGTGACCATACAGGTTGTTTCCTCAAAAAACTTCAGCCCCATGCGCGAGAGATAAAGTGATATTTCCACCGTGTCTGTGGAACCGGGGCGCAAAGATAAACCTCCTCCATTAGGAACACAGATTGTGTGGCCATGCAAAAAAGCAGACAGATTCATCAGAAAATCTAAGCATGGGATTACCACTGCTCATTTTCTATGACATCTTCCTGTCTCGCTCCATTACGCTGAGCAGAAACGCAAACCGCATCTTCCTGCCTTTGGTGTGTCAGAGGCACGTCACCACAACACGTGTAGCTGCCTTGTGCTCTCTGTTGCACCTACATGTCTGGGAGGCGCAGAAGAAGAAGAAGAAGAAGGGGAGTGACATGTCTCTCTCGTCTTCTCTGTCTTTTTCGAGCCTGTGAATGTTGACTGCTCAGGCTCGAGACAGCTCTATTCAACAGAGCAAATACAGGTTGCAAAAAAAGAAAAAAGAAAGGGCTATAAATGCAAATCACGCCGCGAGAGAGAAACTAGAGTTCATGGACCTGCGGGTTCAGACTTTTTGTCGGTTAGTCGTAGCGTCTCTCAACAATCTCACTTCCAGGTGAAAACCTGTCCTAAACAATGAGCTCCTGTGCCGCTGCGTGCGACAAGCCCACACCACATGGTAAAGGTCACTTTATCAGAATAAATGACATCAGTCTGTCAGTGCATTTCGATGACACCGAGTTTCATTTTCAAGCTCAGGAGGTGTTACTACAGGTTACTCAATCCTTGACTCATTTGAACTTTACAACAAAAGGCCACGTTCGGCCTCGCTGCGATGAGGTAATGCCACAACATGTACCTTCACAATTTGACCAGATGAGAGGATTTGAGTGAGAGGATGCCTTTGGACACACACACACACACACATTTGAGGTTTACGCCAGTCGCCCCCATCTCTTCGGGCTACTCTGTGCTACATTCAAATTGGAGTTGTGGAAACCCCTGGACATTGAGTCATGTGCGTGGGAGGTTGGGGATTCCGACGACCTTTCACTTTTGGCTGAGAGAAAGGGAGAAGCAGTGCAGAGCCAATTTCCTCATTTTGTAGCTCAACAACACGACATGACAAAACTGTGAAATCATTCAGCCCTGTGTAAAAATAAAGCACGAACGAAAAAGAGCTGTGTCGTCACGTCACACGGTTTGCCTGTCTGTCGCCCGCAGAAAAGGGGAACTGAAAGACAACCGAACAGGGGTGGAGATGCATCAGGGTTTCCCCAAGCGCCTTGACTCTTGGATTCGCCCGAATTCAAGTCTAATTCAGCGAAAAGTGAAAGAAAGCCTCACTTAACCGTAGCTGATAGGTATTTATTCTAAAATCACTCTTCGACTTTGGGCTGGAAAACACAGTATAACAATGAAACACGCTTGGAGTTCACAGAGGCTCCTTTCAGTCTGATTTATCATCTAAAGTCCCAAATAAAGTCGCATCAAAACCCCTTCAGATGTGTTGAAGATGGAGGGATTGGTATGTAATGAGTCATTCGAGTGTATGGAACTGCCACTTTAAACTCATGGATGACTGTTTAAAGAAATCACAGTGTGTTGTCAGTAACTAAAGTTAGGTTCAACCTAAAAACTTCAGGTTGAAGTTGTCATCACCACTGTCCAAGCCCTTCCACATTAGGCTGTGAGGCTGCACTCAGTGTAAAATACAACACACAAGCAGTGACACATTGTACTCTGCCCCTCACACACAAATCAAAAGCACAAGTACTCACATTTATCAAAGTGCATGTCAGAAACGGTGTTGCCTTGGAATCTTCAACAGGTCGTCCTCTTGGTCTCCGCTCTGAACCTAAAAACGTGATAAGAAGTGATTTAAAGAGCAGTGTGAGAGCCGATCTGTGCCGCGCTGGTTGCCTCGATAGTGACTGGCTTGTTGCTTGTACACACAGAGCACGTTGTTCCTCATCACCGCCCCCAGCTGTGGTCCCCGCCCTCCGGCTGCAGAGTGGGGAAGCCAGGCATTCACCGTTATGTCAGAGCGCCATAAGTCATTAGAGTAGAGAGAGTAGAGAAGTAAGAAGTGTGAGAAAGTGGGATAAACAGTTGTTAGGTATGTGAACGGCAACTACTACAAGAACACAAGGAAAACACGGACACATTATAATGAAGGGAAATGGTTGATGAAGTACTTAATCATGTAATAAAAGTAGAAAAACTTTTGTGTGAAAAAAATCCAAATCCAGTTCAAAGTGTTGATTAAGAAAAAGCACAGTATTAACAACAAAAAGTGTTTAAAAGTACCTCGAGAATGGCTCATAGCTGTTCGATAGCTGTTCGATATATTTATAACTTGGCAAAACACTCAAGTACTGTATCTAAGTGCAGTTTTGAAGTACAAAACTAACAGAGAGCCTGTAAAGTCAAGAGAAGAATATCCTATATCTTGCTGCAAACAATAACTTATGCGGACAGATTATTATCTAGATTATCATAAGGTGCCGAAAAAAAACATATTAACACTCTGAGAGGAGTCGAGTGCTTTTACTCTTGATACCTTAAGTACATTTTCCTGGTGATGCTACTGTTGCTTTACTCAAGTTGAATTCCAAATACAGGTCTGTTACTTGTAACAGAGTATTTTCATAGTGTGATACTGTCTTTTTTCTTCAGCTATTCCTATAGACTTTGATATTTCACAAACGTATTAACTTGTAAGTGGCATTTCAGTGTTGATTAACATTGAATGTTGCAGCTGGTACAGATGAAGTTACTCTAACTGATGTTAACTAATCAATTGTTTGGTACTTTAATCTACGTCAATCAATCATTTTGATCGTCTTTATCTGAAGAATATTAATAAGTAAGTAAGAAAAGGGGCAGTTGTAAAATCAATGTTGTGATATCAAAAGTACACTATTTACCTCTAAAACCTGATGACGTCAGTGTCATCACAGAAGTTTTCAGATAGAGTACCTCAAAATTGTACGCCACTTGAATAAATGTACTTCAATCAGTTAAAGAAGTACTGTCACCACTCAGTCAAACAGGATTTCCCTTTAGTGCAACATTATAAACTATAACGATATAAACTACAACTTAATGACATTAAATAAACAAATCTCTTTCCACAATATTGTTTCTGGTCTCAATCTCAAACAACATCATTAAACAACAGAACACTTAACGCATTGCTTCGATGAATTAAAGTGATATAGTAACCTGTTTGAAAGCTACATTTTATGCCAACAAACTAATCACAAGTTAAAAACATATAGTTTCCCCAATGTTAACATATTTCAACCAAATATTTCTGTTAGTCCACATATCAGTGTGTCACCCACAGCGGAAGACACGTTCCGCTCTTGTGTTTCAAATGTTCATATTTGTCTTACTGTTGTGTTTATTTGGCTCGTGTTTGTGTTGATAATTTGTGCCAGTCTTGTCTCTTATAGTAACCTTGTCTAGACACGATCTGACAGGAATGTCTGTGTCACCCGAAAAAACACCAACACCAAAACATCATATTGGAACAAAGTGATGACTCTCTCTTTACCAAATGACTGAACTTTTTACTACCCAGTTGCACCACAAATACCAACTAAGAGCCAAGCAACATAAAAGAACAAACAGATGTAAAATGTGAACAAATATAACAGTATACAACAAAGCGAGAAATGATCTAAGCAACATAACAAGTGAGACAAATTTGAAATAAAGGGCAGTCCAGACTAAAGGATTAAAAGGGTAAATAACGAAAATTGGATAATCAAATGAAGAAATTAGATAAAATAGTATATGAAAGGTGAACTTGTGTTTTCTTAGATTTAGCTTTCTTTTTTGGTTGTGAAAATCTTGTCAGTCTCTGTTTCAAAGGTGGAAACAAAGGCAGTTAAAGCTGATTTCCTAAGAAGAGACAAATGGCCCTGAGACCAAAGGGCTGTAAAGGAAACAGACCTAAAAAGCGTGTCTGATGATTCATGGGTTGGGTTTGTAACGTCTAAATCAACAACCAAATCTTAAGATCCTAACTCTTCTTCTGGCCGTCTTATTCTTGATTATTATTTATCTTATCATTGTAGTTAAAAAAAAAAAAAAAGATCCTCTTGTCACATGAAATTTCACATGTGAAAGTTGCCTCTCGTGTTTTCACATATGAATGAGATATTTCTTCATGTGAAATTTTCACTTTCACACATGAGACTGGCTCTTTTTTTTCACATGCAGATTAGAGTCTCCTCGTGTGACAAACGAAGCATGGAACATGACTGAAAATAGAGTAATAAAAAATGGATTATTTTTCACAAATGAATGGAAATCTACATCTTCTCATGTAAATTGCAAATGTTCTTATGCAATCGCCTTTTTATTTACATGCGGCTTAGAATTTCCACTTGTGGGAACAATAAAAAAACAGGAAGTAGGAACGAAAAAAAGGAATAATAAAAGAATAGAATGGTGACATGTAGACAGGGCAAATCTGCTTTGAGGTATGAATAATGTATATAATGCTGAGTCTATTAGAGACTGTTACAAGATTTGCGTTCACATCTGGAATTTTTTCCCCCTCAATTCAGTCTGCATTCCATTTGTTGAGATTGGACCTCCCTGTTGACAGAAAGGCAGTTTCAGTCAAAACAAAAAAGTGGTCGTGGGGAAACAACAGGGATTTAATGAGTAACAAAAGAGTGTGAAACTTGTAGGTTACGTTTTTCAATTCTCTAAGCATCAGTCTGCAGTGAGGTATGTCGTCAGTAAAAGCCTCACAGCTCCATCTGCTGTTTCATTCAGAGGCAGAGAAACCAGAAACCAGAACCCAGAACGCTGACCGAAAATTGAAACTGATGACTAAACACATAGATCAAGTCGATCCCTTGAGGATTTTCAAGCTGACTCAAAATGCTTGTATTAAAATGGGTATCGGTCCATGAATGTGGTTGTGAGTGTGGGAGGTCAGAAGAGTCGAGAGTTAGCCAGCGTTGTACATTCCTGCCCCATCAGACCTGATTCAGATGAATGGACCACTATCAGAGGTCACTATCGACGACAAGCCGATCGTTTGAATCAGGTGTGGCTCGTGTTATTGGCTAAATGTACGTAAAGTATTACAAGTACAGGTTTTCAAAGACACTCTAAATAAGTAATAATACAGTGTAATATATTTTAAGGCTACTTAATGGAAGCTGTTTTTAAATGATAGGTATTTTATGCCTTATAAACACATGGGCTCCAGTGAACCTTTGGCGGTCATGTAAGTCAGTCACCTAAAAGGGATTACCTCAAATTAGGGACAGATGTTGCAAATAACTTTGAAAGAGTTTTCGTTTTGTTTTTTTTGTTTTTTTAAAAACACAATTTAATTCAAACAGTCTGTTACGACCCTAGAGGTCATTAGTCAGTCGGATT
Organism: Diplodus sargus; assembly: GCA_903131615.1. Classification (NCBI taxonomy): domain Eukaryota; kingdom Metazoa; phylum Chordata; class Actinopteri; order Spariformes; family Sparidae; genus Diplodus; species Diplodus sargus. The sequence continues at coordinate 5,680,065 of CAEMYA010000161.1, forward strand.
TGTCTATTTTGCTTGGTGAATCCTCTCTGGAAAAATATGCAGCTGAAATAGCTGTTTACAAATGAAGTCATTCAAATAAAGAAATAAAAGTGATTCATTTTAAACCAATTTAAAAAGTAACCAGAGCAGCAAAGTATGTCCAATGAATTGCTTTAAGAGTGAATGTAGTTGGATTTTTTTGCTATTTCAAATAGCCTCCCCACATTTATCGTAATCTATTGTAATGCATGAAAGTTTGGTTAAAAAGCTTTCATGTAGCTCTCTGACTCACTAATGATACTTTTCTCCCCATCAGACAACACAGTTGAAATGTGTACTGTGGGTGCCATGCTAGAACTGGACAATGACAACCAGGGATACTAAAACTGCTGGAGCAGAATGATTCAGTGTCGTAAAACTGGCGAGACTGCAAAAGGTAAAAATGGTGGGGAAGAAGAACATCTAACATCTGGTTTGCTCCTTAACCGGCTGGTCAACAAGCTGGAGGCTGTCTCGCTCTAGTTAAGCTGGTCTCCTTTCCCAAAGTACGGACAAATTAGGGATTTAGGGACCGCAGACATCGTCAGGAAACGGAACTTGAAAGCATTTCTGACACAACATATACATTCATGAGTTGGGTTTAGGACTTCTTAATTAATCAAAATCAAATGAAACAGAAATAAATCCTCAAAATCCTACCTCTTTCTGAGTGTCTGATTATATGAAATTTTGTACAATATTTAAAAAAGCTGAAAAACACAAGAAGCAACAAAGACACAAAAAGAATATGAAATAATATAAGGCACCTCAGTGTGCTGTGTGGTGATCAGGCCTTGTAAATAAGACAGAACTGCTGTATTGTTCATATATCTATGTGCAGTGTGTACTAGAGATGTTTGTGTTTCTACTCTGTACTGTATGTGAAGATTTGGACAATGTTTAATACTAAACTACTTGTTTGTATTACTTGGCTTATAATGTAAATCAGAAATTTGGTCAGCATTATTTTAGACAATACTGGGTGTTAATGCTTTTTTGTTAAAGGTGCACTATGTAGTTTTTGGGGGTAGAAATTTCTTAATTTTTAAAAATGTTATGCCTGAACCAACTAAATAAACAAACTCTCATTGTTTTCATCACAGAATAAAGTGAATAAACAAACTGACCTTAAAAGGACAACACAGTTTCATACTGTTTTACTTATTTATGTGGCGGACCCTCCCACCTCTCTATCTTCGAACAGTGTTCTGGAGACCTAAATTTCCAGAGCGGCTTGTTAATTCAGTTATGAAAATATAGTTTGTATTATTACCTAATCAACATTGACAATATTAGAATTCTAAGTTTGAGTTTCTTTTCCAAAATTACATAGTGCTGCTTTCAGGCAATTTAAGTCCAAACAAAAGAGCAGTACTGAAAAAAATAAATAAATAAAAGAATAAAAGAAAGAGACAGGTATATAACAATGAACAGAAGGGTGTGAAACCTGTGGGACACATTTTCACTTTCAAAGGCATCAGTCTTTTGTGATGCCGGCCGTCAATAGAAGCCTCACAGCTCCATCTGCTGTTAGAACAAGTCCAAATCAATCTAATTCAAAGGCAAAAATGAAACTGACGACTAACCACACTACACCCTTGATAATGTTCAAGCTAGCGAATTGAGAGGTTAACGGGGCTGGGCCGAAATCTGTCAAATTGATAGCATGAATCCTTCGTTTGTTCAGGCATCGTGCACTGAGTAGAGTCAGAGGAGTCGACCGTGAGAGTACGAACACCGGGGTGGCATTGAAACAACCCACATGCTTCGCTCTGTGCTGTCGACATGATCTCTGGCCAGCTGATCTCTGAGGCAGTCGGTGTCTCATTAAACAGGCCCTGAGGATGATTCAGCTCCTGTTCTCCAGTGAGCTCCGGCTAGAAAATCTTCTGGCAGGAGTGATTCAGTTACCTGGTGTAGAAACAAACATTCTGTGTACCTAGATGTGCTGGTATTCTAAACTGTAAAAGATGCAGCTGTCCTGAAGTTTTCACTGTATGGTCTGGTGTAGCACTGAATGCACTTGTGCAGCATTTGTTCATCTTCTTGAGTCGTGTTTTCTATCTGTGACTGTGTTTTCTATCTGTGACTGTGTTTTCTAGTTAGTTATTTTTATAAGGTAGAGTGCAAAGTTGAAGACAAACTTCTCAGGAACGTGCAAGTGTTACTTTTCATAATAATCTGTTCCTTCTGTCAGGTTAAACCATCAGTAATTAGTCCCATAACAGCTGCTGTTATTAAACTGCAGTGAGTTTTGCAGGCAGAGTTTCGGCCTAGCGGGGGAAGGAAGAAGAACGTGTGACGTCAGCTCTCAAAAGTGAAAACTGGTGGGAAACGAGGGTCACATCATCTTTTGGATTCTGGACAGCAGATCAGCCCGGGTACAGCAGGTATGAGGATCTTGACTCACACCGACTTTCTCTTCCTCATCCCACTTTTTAACCATTTGTTTATCTTCTGTCAAGTCACATCTAAATGGTTTTATATGCAGTTTTAGATTGAAGATAAACAAGCAGCGTGTGTGGGAGGAGGTTTGTTTTAACGGCGTTCACAGAGCTTGCCTCATAAAGTCAGTCGACGGAGCTTGATCTAATTTAATGATTTGATAGAGATTCTTTGTCAAGTTGTTTGTGATTATCTTAGTCATTTCATAAAACGTCAAAGAATTTGCAACAAGTGTGACAAAATGTGATGAAATGAACTCAGATAAAAAAAAGGGTCAAACCTCCTGTTTCAAACAGTTTAGGTGATTTACTTTGATTGGTGGACTCAATAACAATAAAGATTTGAAGGATATAGAATTATAACACAGTGTGTGACGGTTTATCAAATGCATCTACACAGTTTGTTTTCAGAGTCTGCCTCTTTTTGTCTTTCAGAAAAAGAACATAACCGAAGTAACAAACTTGGCAATGGCACACAACAGTGTTTTTATCATTGTCCTGTTGTTTCTCTGCAGTAAGTTCGGTTTTTTTTACAGCTTTTCTCTCCTTCCTGCACACAAAACTCATACATGACGGTGGTCTTACACAGGAAAATGAAACCACAATCTTTTTGCTCGACGGAAATTTAACTGACAAATGTGTTGCTGCTGCTGCTGCTGCATGGCACGAAGAGCAAAAAAATACTGATGTTTGTCTTCTTTTCTCTCTCCAAGACCTGGCTGTGGCGCTCACAGGTATGTTTGACAAAACAAAGACACACACACACAACTTTGGACTTCAATTTGTATAGATTAAACATTAAATAGAATAATAATTCATAGTAATAGAATAGATACGGTTTAGAAAAATCACAATACAGAGCTAGACAACCACAACTGATGAATCATTTTTTCCAGTCGCTCTAAACTCACATCCTCCATCCCACTCATCTTTTCCGTTTGTCGGCTTGCGTCCTCCAGACAGCACCGTGTCGTGCTACAGGATCGAGCCGGGGACGATGGCAGGCATCGTCTGCGCAGATGTGCTGCTGACCCTCATCATTGTCATCGTCACCTACCGATGTGCCAGGGTTCGGCGTCAGAAGATAGACAATGGTGAGGCAAGGAGGCTGAAATGAAGCATTTTCATTACAGCTCGTGGCTTTTCGTGTTCTTGTTGTTTACTTATAACACACAGCTTGTGTTTTTTTTAAGCTTTTCTCTCTCTTGTTGCCATTTTTGTTTAAAAAATCATACAAATATCACACCTATTCTATCCCAATATTCTCCCTGCTTTATCATGTTCTTTGTGCATTTGGTAACTTTCTTGTTTTCCTCTCTTCTGTTCTCTTCACAGCTAACAAAGTGTATATGAATGTCCGGGCCAACTGCAAGACCTAGTCTAAAGACGATGTGGTACATGTTGAAGTTATGTTAAATTTAAGTTTAAAAACATTTTATTTTTTTTTCTAGATATATCACAAAATGTTAACTCAAGTGTACACGGGTGACTGGCATATATTACATTTCTGCTTACTGGGGATACTCACTGATTTTTTTTTTGTGTTAGAGCTCTTACATTTTGACACAAAGCACCCTTATTTGTCTACTGCAAATAGCAATTTCCCAGATCTCACCAACTATATCACAGAATTCATTTATCAGTGCAGTTACATACAAGGAGTTGCACTGTTACAACCTGCCCCACCACTTGGACAAGTTGTTACAAAATGGAGACCACGCTAAAGAATGTAGATTTGACGTTTGTTCCCCTCCTCATGAGGATCGGGAACCAATCAGGACCTGCCGTGTTGTTCTCACCTCACGACTGTTTTTTGTTTTGTTTTGTTTTGTTTTTATGTTGAACTCAGTTATAAGTTGATATGCAAATGTCCTGATTTAAAAATGTAAAGATAGTACTTTGACATACATACACAAAAATAATACATACACTAGTAACCAAATCTGTCTGAGGTACCTGTCGAATGATCTCTAAGTTCCTACCATGTATCCTCATGGTAGAGTTGACAGAGCACTGTCTTTTCTTGCCTCACCTCATCTGATGCAGATTGTAGCTGTATTGTATCTTTTCCACGCTCCCAGCTCGGCATGCTGAAAAAAGGAATACGTTAGAGATAATTTGTTTAGCTGTCTTCACGCTGTTAGTTGGAACACTTTTTTTTAAAAAATGCGTTACACCATCCCCAGCCATGTTTAGCAGCTTATGCAGCATGGTGGTGGAAATCAGCATAGAAATGCCTGATATTTTACACAAGGGACCATTCTGTAGTCTATTACAAGTCACAACATTCAAATTTAAAGAGTTTCACTTGTATTGCAATCAAGGAGTTGGTCCAAAAATGTACTGTCTCACTGGAAAATCTGTGTATTTAATCACACAGCTGTTGAACTTCACAATCCCGGCCAGGGAGGATGTGGCCATATATGGAATCGATGACATACTCACAGGTCATCCATTCATTGTGAAAGTGGCGCTGTTATAACCATATCCTCATCTCCACTACAATAGGCATAGTCACAACTACATATTCATAGAATATGACCAAAAAAACTCAAAAAGCCAATTGACTTTTGATGTATATGAAGCATTGGATTTACAACTGTTTAAAAGCAGAAGAACAATTTATAAAAAGCCTTTTACAATTAATCACAAAGTGTGCTTGTGCTTTTCAGTAAATAAGAGGTGGTCAAAAAACTGTGTTAATTAAGTACAACAATTGCACTGTGACAACGCCACACAGCGCCCTCTGCAGTTGGAAAATGTCTAAATACAGTATTTTTTCACAGGCCCTGAAGATTTTATGTAAGTGTCCTTTATTCAAAATGAATAAAATAAATACATTAGAAACTGACTCAGTGATTTTACTGTATGTGTTTCGCTGTCTGTCTGACAAACCATTTGGTTTACAATGTTCAAAGAGAAATGCTGATAAAATAGATACTTTCGGCACATTAATGAAATCAGTTGGTCAGTGTTTTTTTTTTTTTGTGTATTTTTTTTTGTGCGTGGTTGGCTGGTTGCTTCGCATGCTTGTTGGTTAGCTTCAGGAGTTCTTCTTATCCATGTGATCATCCTGTGCACAGAGACAACTGAGAGCGGTGACGATCACAGCAGACCTGATTAGACTCGGGGCAGTTTGTGTCTCATTGTGTGATGAGGTGACTGTGGTTAAAACGCTGTCTGCCATTTTAGTCAAACACACAACATGTTGACCAAGCCAGCTCAACGTCTCGGTGATATCTGTCTGATCTACCTACTCTATACGTGCTGGGTTATTTTATCGCTAACCGAAGGTAGGCTGTCTATGCAAGGAACAAGCTCTTGAAGAGATAACACCAACAGCTTTTTGTGCGACGCCAGTGAGGAGATAAAATTTGAGATTTGCATCAAAACTGTGTCTTGTTACTTGTTACTAGGAGGGCGTGTGTGAGGAATTTCCCCTCAAGTCTCCATTTGCTAAAAAAATCTGTGTTTCTTTTTGTCCTGTGAAGAAGCCAATATAATCTGTTGAGTCTCTCAAGGTTGAGTTCTGGGACGCTTTCATTGTTTATCACTTTCTTTCACTGTTTTGTGGATGACACCAACACTTTTGAAAACCCGCAATCACATCTCACCTGTTTATTTGTTTCTTGATTATAGTAAACACATTTTACTCAGCTCGAGACTCTGTCCATAAAATTGCAAGCTCCTTGGTTCACGTTCAACTAATTCCTTACCTATAAATTATCTAGCATCAATAAGAGATATGTCTGGGTTGCCAGGTCATGACTGTCAAGTCGTTTTCAAGAGGTCGTGAGTTTCTCATCAAATAGTTAAAGGTAGGGTATGCGATTCTGGGGAAAGATAATTGATTGTTTAATCTCATTCCCAGGTCGTCAAACACTTACTACTTATACTTTGGGTTGGTATCCGGCCTGAAATTCTGACCCAAAGCATCAGTATTTGTTATATTTTGCAATATAACATCATGGTTTTAATCATAAGCATTAATACGTTGGTAAATAAGTTGGATTATTATCCAGCTCTTTTCTGAAAGGTTAGAGGTCAAACGACCTACCAGAGGAAAAGTCCTGACGAACAAACAAGCTTAAAAAATAAACTAGAATGGCGCTCAGTAGAGCACATAGCTCTGCCAAAGCCCACCAGCGCCCTTCATCCACATCAAATCAGAATCAGAAATTCCTTTATTAGTCCCACAAACAGGGACACTTGTGGGTCACAGCAGCCAAAGGACAGCTCAGTATAACAATAAACAATAATAATGGTTAAACAAACAATATAATAAAAAGGTAAGAAGAAGAGCTAGAACAGAAAAAGAAATAGAATCGTATATATACACAATATGTGCAAACATAAACAGTGTAATTATAAACATGCTGACTCATAGTTACCATCCACCTCAATATGCTTTTTTTTCATCAAGATCAATGCAATGTTGAAAAACACCCTATCTCACAATGTTAAAGAAAATGAGGAGAAATTCGTGGATCTGCACCAAAGTTAACAGGGTCTGTTCTGGGCTGAGACACATCCTCCATCCAATTTTTGTGGAAATCCATTTAGTAGTTTTTGTGCGATTCCTGCTGACAAACCAACCAACCAACCAACCAACCAACCAACCAACAGATGGACACAAGTAAAAACACAACCTCCTTGGTGGAGGTAATAAATTGTCCTGCTGTGGGAAGGATTTTTCAAACCCTAGCAAACAAAAGGTTGCTTACACCTGACGTATACAGCATCAGTACATTACGATGCTTTTTTTAATCGAGGCGTCTACATTAGCTTCTGTAGCAGCTTGTTTGAGAAGTGTTTTTAATCATGAGGAACTTTATACATGTGCTCCTGCTTTATTGATAAACCTTTTTATACTTTTTGTGGTTGTTGCCTGTCTATGTGTACTTTACGTGTGCATGCTATATTTTTTTATACTCACCATTAGAAATATTTTGTCATTCATACTGAAACATGAAACAATGAAGAACGACGAAGGCGTGCTTTCATTTCGCTGACAGAACAGCATCGTTACAGATAAGCCTGTGGTTTAACGATGGCTCTCAGACTAAAGCAGACTGCGGCCCACCACCTACACTAAACCACAGGTCATGAGGAAGCACTCTATTTGAAGATACAATCGCATGTATTTCAGCAGAAACTGCAGGTGTAAAGGAACTGACCTTATTACAGCTTCTCATGTTTGGCTATCAACATTACAAGCCAGAAGGCCTGAATCCCTTATGGCCACATGTGAATGGATTTTTGTTTATGACCAGCAAATGCTCACATGAATGTGATGTTACGAGGAGCGGGGACAGAAACACCAGCTTCCTCTTCTCTCAGCGGACTCCCTCCTCTTCCTCTTAACGCTGTCACATACTGACAGCCCTCACGCAGCTGCCAGCATCGCCCTCGGACACTACTTCCTCTGTGAACCCTCCCATCGCAGACATCCAGCATTTTGTTTATGGGTGCGACAACACAGCCATTTGAAAGAGAGCAGAAGGACAGGTGGCCCTCGACCTCGCCTTCTGATTTCTTCCTTTACCAAAAAAAAAAAACCACACAGCAAGAAGATGTCTGACGCTCTTTGTATTGTGGGTTCGTTGTTTGGTGAGTGGCGTCTCCCGTGTGTGTTTTGACAGATAATGGCTTCAGCTGTGATGTTTTTTGATCCGATGTTTTACAAACTCTTTGTCTTTCAGGGCCTGCAGAAGGACAGCAAGGTAAGTAACTTAACATGTTGCTGCTTTGGGATGCTGGGATTATGATGGTGTGTGGGTTTTGGTTTTGTTGTCACAACCTCGCCTCTGTTTCACAGATTTCGGCTCCTGTTACGTAATAAACATCGGATCAGTAATAGGCATTATTGCCTCTGATATTGTCTTGACCATCTTCATCGCTATTTCTGTGTTCTGCTTTGCGACTCACCACAAGAGACGGAGGGACTCTCATGATGGTGAGCACCGACTTTATGTGTACAGCTGCCAATCTGTGAGAATGTTGTTGCTCGTGTATCAGGTAGATAGTGACACTTTTTAAATGTTTGTATTTATTTTTACAGTCAGGCCTAGCAGAAACCTACCACCATCAGTATCAAAGAAAATGGCAACAGAGGTCACAGAATCCCCCTATCAGGTGAGCATAATCTAAGCCCTTAAAGACAAAAAATAAAAAAAAATAAGGACATTTGGCAGGTTGTATTAATAAATCATCTGTGTTTGTTCAAATTGCTTTTTCGACTTTTTTTTTGTAGGAGTTACATGGAGTCCAGTCAGACGTGTACAGCGAGCTTCGGCACTTTAGGAAATGAAACAACGGTAAAATCCCAACAACGTCTGTCATTTTTTTTCCTCAAGCTGCACAAACTCTTCTACACACACCTTGTTACGCCACTGGCTGCATTTTAGGTAACTACATACAGTACATGTACTGCAAATGTATTCTGCATGTAACTGATTTATATTGTATTCACTGAGTACTGTGTTGTGCTGAACGTGATGTTTGCTGTGTTACATTCTTTGTTCACAAATCGTAAGCTGTCTTAAAACATGTATTTATATCGAACTAAATGTAAATTATAAACCAAGGAAATGAAACGATGCATTCTTTACAGTCTCTCTCTTTTTGTATATATATTTCAGGAGAGAATTTAGACGCATTATACAAACTTTCAGTGTTTTTTAGCTTTCATTATACAGGGCCTTCAGATGTTGAGATAAAAGTAAAACATTTCAGCCTTCAGACAGACCTTGGATAAATTCTTCTCGAAATCATTATCATTTGTGAGACCACAATCTTCTTACCAAATATCAAACTGGACTCTGTTTAAAGGTGCAATATGTAAGACTGTAACTGCCCTTCTTTCTGTTGAATATGAATAAAATGTGTTTTTCAGTGATTAAACAAGTAAATTAGGCTTGTCTTGGTTAAAGCTTAAGAGGAAAAACTTGATTTCAGACACTGTGCAGTGAATAACAAGGAGAAAATACGCTAGGAATAATTCCTTTTCGACATTTTTGTGAGCTTATTTTGTCGCCTATTAGAGTAAAAAGAGTCAAAAGGGCTTGTTGAATGTATTGAACTCGCCACTCTCACACATCGGCCAGCTAGAAAAAAAAACTACAACTATCTGACCCAAAATTGTTGAAACCTCTTTATTTCTTAAATGTTTTCACACGGTCACATAACAAAAAAACAGAGAGAAAAAATATCTGTCTAATTTTGGATGAAAAAGTCCCAGGAGCGACTGTATTTGGACTCAGCCCGTGTGCATCATATGACTCAACAGATGGCGGCCTCTGACTCATTATGAGGAAGGAATAGAATCTGAAAAAAAAAAGATTGGAAAAAAACAATTCTTATCAACATTGCATTCATACCGGATGATTAATAAAGACGGATCTAGGAAACATCTCATCCTCTAATTAGATGAGGATGGAACGAAACTGAATTAAATTAACATCATGTGGTAAACATAACAACATGTCATGAGCTGTTGGCGGACGGAGATATAAGCAGTGAAGCATGCGTCTGATTCAAATGCAGAGGAAACAGACCTCTGTATGATCGTCAGGACGCTCGGTTCTTGCCTGGAACAGACGAGCTACTGGGCCTGTGCTCTGCGGGTGCTGAAGTTAGAAAGAGTAGCTACAAGTGAGGAAAGCCGTTGCTGTATTCATGTGTATACAATATCGTCACAACATTCAGTAGTGCGGGGAGAAAAAGTTCTTACCGACTGGATTAGTTTCAGAGCTGATGAATTCTCTGGTTTCTTTGGGAACATAAACATCAGTTTTTCAGCCTTTGATTGCTCACAACATAATCCTTGGAACAATTTTGTTGTATGTAATCTTACCGTCGTAGTCTGTATCTCCTCTGTTGTCCACTGGAGGAGGTCTGTGGTTGTCGTCCTCCACGCTGTCCTGATCCGCCGGTTCTCTGTTTTGGCCTGGAGCCAACATGCCCTTTAATCCATCAGCTCCTCCTGGTGTTGCCTTTCTCTTGAGATTGGAGCTCAGACTGGCATTGTCAGTCACTTGATCTCTGCTTAAACGGACGAGTTGAGCATCCACCGTCACTCCCTCCTCGCCGTTCAGATCAGTCGGCTCTCTGCTTGCTTGGTGTTCCCCGGGTGGACCGTCGTGCTCTCTGCTCCCCTGGTCCTGAACCAACCGGCTGCTCATCGCCCCCACATTTCCTTTGTCTCCTCCTGTTTTCCTCCATGATGGGATCTCTGCTTTCTCCACAGCTTGAGGAATCATGATCTCGTGGCTGTCAGGGTCTTTGAATCAAAGTTATTACAAGATCTTCATCATTATATTGTCTGGACTTCTGCTTTTATCAGATACATCAGGCATTGAAATATATTCTTTTATCTGTATGAAATTAGATATTTTTTCCACATTTGACATGAAATAAAGCCCACATACCTTTAAATCCGTTGGTGTCAAACCTCTCTGTAGATTTTGCGTCCGACACATCTGTAAATGAGACAAAACACTACAGATGACAAGCGCCATCAATGCACAGCTGTTTGTATTTTGACGTGTTGCATGTGTACTATGACTATTTAGTAATCAAAGTAACAATGAAAAAAGAGCTGGTGTGTATTTATTTCTTTTAATGGGGAAAAAAAATATCACAAAAGTGTACCTTCAGACTCCGGCTCCTTCACAGGATTATTCAGAGGCTTTTCGTATGCTGCAGATATGAGTAAATATATGGTGATCATCACTGGGGTGCTCGTATGTATTTGCTTGGTACAACCTGACGTGCAGGCTAAATGATAAAGAAACAAAATGTACATCTGGCTTGTTTTTGTCTCTGGTCTGAATCTGATCTTTATCTTCCTGGGGAACAAAAACTACTTTGAGGATCCGGTCAGGTGAGCTGCCTTCCTGTTTTAAAACAGAAAAACATCTCAGTACATTCAGTGGTTACTGTAGATTTTGTGTTACAGACCTGTTACAGGTGCAGGTATGTTCTTTGCAGTTGTTGTGCTCAGTGCATCTGTAACAACATAATGAAAAGGTTACAGGACTAATTTCATAGTGATTTAACTTTCAGATCAGTGTCAGATGGCTATTTTTGCATTAATAAAACATAAAAATGACTTTAAAAAAGGACCTTGGTAAACTCACCATTTAGGAAGCTTAACACATGTTCTCTTCGGGCTTGAGATGATAGAAAGGAAAATAAACATTATCCACACTGCCATATTAAAAACATCTTAAACATGCATTACAACAGTTGAGTAAAGTCAAAATAAAATTAGATTATTTCATATCGATTTACCTCTGATTGGGGTTGTTACCACCAAAGTTGCAAACAAAAGAGGGAGACAACACGCGAGGCTGAAACAAATAAAACAACAACGGCAGCGTCAACGGCAGATGTTTGAAAAGACAGTTATAAGACAAAATAGAAAGACTTACAGCTTCATCGCTGACTTTTGGTCCCCGGCTGTGTTCACTGTTCATCAGCAAAAGTGCTGTGAGGCCTTTATATGTATACTGCTGCTTTATATCCTGATGTTCCACCTTTAATAGCTCCAGTTAATTATAGATTCTGGATCAGATTGTTGTTGCAGTCAGTGACTGCTTCTGTGTGTTTAACAGGGCACGACTAGCAACAATTAGGCTACAGGAAACATGCACAAGGGCTCATTCATCATATCAATTCAAGATGAAAACAGAAGTTCCCAACACTCAAACTCACATAAAGGGTGAGTCTTCCTGTCTGTCATGTATTGATTACAGGTGGTCGGCCACTTCAGGGAAAATGCCCCCTGGCTCGTTCCATCCTTTGAAATGATGCCACAGACCTTGTATTGTTTTCTGTCACTATTGTCCATTTACTGTGTCGCCCCTGTACTTTGTCGCAAACAAAGAGCTTTTTAAAAACAGGCCCTACTGAGCACAGTCTGGAAAAGTCTCTCTGTAGAGATACCCTGAAAAATGGAGAGCACAAGGTTGTGGGAATTAAGAGATTTAACAACAAAAAAAAACAATGAGTTATCAAATGACTTCATTTGCAATCTCGTGTACTTTCACCATTATATTTTTAATTCAAATGAAAAAATAGAAGACAACATGCCCCCAACAGTGTTAAATTGGGGCCTGTGTTGATCAAACATGCTACTAGACAACACACAGTGACATGAGGCTGAATTTTACACCGACTGTGGCTAACAAATATTCCGTGTAACTATCCAAAAACGACTGAATGCAGACGCAGACCGACTGCAGATAAAAGTTTGTGCTTGTATCAGACCTGTTGGTGGCAGAGGGAGCTACAGTCCCCCCCATGAAACAGAAAAAGGAGAGCGCCCTCTGTGGGAGAGGCTATTCGCACTAAGCTCTTGATCCCAAGCATCGCCATATTGACGTCCCAACAACGCTGAGAGGTAATCGTGTTATTTAACCGCAAATCGTCGTAGGTTTGGGGCCACTGTTCAGTGTTTCATATGTGGGGGGAAGCTGGGAACAAGTCACACGGCCGCGGTGCCGTCCTGCTGTTCGATCACAATGTTTGTAGGGTGTTTTTTCAAGGCGTTGTCAGTCAGTATGCCTCGCCAGCCTAGCCAGCAGGCTATTCACTCCCCTAGCCTGCTAGCTTAGCACTTTTTAGCTTTAGGAAATATCTTTTTCGAAGCTAGTTGTTCGCCCTTTCACTGTAAACGACCGCCAGAATGTTTTTTCCGGCTGTCTTGGCGCGGGCTGCTCATTTCTCGCCGTGAAAATCTCACAATGTGGCCGAGAGCTAGTTGTGACTTTCCAACCGGCTTTTCCCTCTGCTGTTGACGAGCTAATGCTAACTAGCCAGCTGCCCGGTTCGCCTGGTGGCTAGCTGTTAGCTTGACTGCACTTGTGCAGGCCTTGGGCCACAGAGGGTTTGTGCGTACACTCACCTTTTCATTAAAGTACTAAGCGGGCAAACCGGCTGTAACTAAACGAGTGGTTTGTACCGCAGAGCTCTTTTGTCGATTAGATGCTTCTCATAAACCCATTAATTTATCGTAGCCTCGTAGCTGAACTGGCTTGGCGTACGCTAGCTCACATAGTTTGCTCGTGTTTGCTTAATTGACAGCATTGATTTTAATCAACCTACTTTCTGTCTCGTTTTTTTTTTCCAACAGGAGATACTGCCTTGGTGTAGCCCCCAGTGATGACTGTATTGAACCCTGTACCTCCTGATTAGACTGGTTGGATGCCCCCATTTAACACTCAGGTTTGTATGTTTTACATGCCTCCACATTTAGACACATTGAACACCGACGATTTAATTTAGATTTGTGCTATCTCTGTGTGAAGCAACATGCTGCCATTTTAGTTTGTCGGATTTTTTTAAATGTTAACATTTATACACTCGTGTGAGTTTCTCTTATTTATATCAACAGTGGAATAAAAGTTTATGTGAAAACCTCTTGATCTTAGAACGTTTCTCAGTCCTACACAATGGAATTGAGCTCATATGGATGTTTGGACTGCAGTAGCGATGGGATGATCAAAGATTTGATTGCAAATTGTGATTAAAACATAGATTGGTTATTGTGAATGTTCATTGTTGAGATAATCTTGAGTGTCCTCACATGAGTGACTTAAAAAGACTGTCTAGCTCACTGGCACAGTCCTGTATTGATTTCCTGATTTATTTTGAATTGCCTAAGCGTGTCACCCCGGCTGAGGACATGCCTCGTACAGTGCAATCCCCCCGCCAAAACAAGTTAAATCCAAGTTTGTGAACGACAGGGAGATGAGGGTACCGCTATTTATTTGTCCCTTATTAGTGAAGGGGAACTTTATGATTAATGGGCACTTATTTAAGATTTTTTTAAATGTTTTTTCCACAAAAAAAGATCTGCAATGAAAACGTGTATTTTTCCAAACAAAATGTTAAGTTTAAGTGATTGCTGTAGTTTTAAGAATATTTTAATGAGTATCGGGACGATATCATGAATCATAATTATGTTGGACAGGGTCATCGTCCCACGCCTAGACTGTAACAAGCCACCTGTCTGTTTTATTCCTCTATGTCCATGTAGCTTTCTTACCATAAAGGCATCTCAACTGCTCTTGTTCCGATTCATCGATCACATCATCCTGGAGGGAACCTCCCAGGTAATGTGCTGTATGGTAATTAGATTACGTTATATCACCAATTTTAGTTTTCTGCTATCCTTGAGTGCAGACCATTGTACATTAGTACTCAGTTCTTGTGAATTGACTGTTTTCTCAGTTGTAAACTTTGCTGTCATTTAAAGTAACTCATCATTTTTTTCAAATGTTTTGTTTTGTTTGTAGGAGATTTAGAGAAGATCCCGTGTAGAATATGTCTGGCCCTGTCCCAAGCCGCTCTCGAGTTTACCCCGATGTAAACACACAGAGGCCTCGGGAATATTGGGACTATGAGTCCCATGTTGTTGAATGGGGGTGAGTGATTGCATCAGTTTCATTTGTCTCATTTGGCTTTGTTGATACTATCTCAGCATTGTTCAATGTGTTTGGGGTTTTTTTTCTCCTCGTTTTCAGGAACCAGGATGACTATCAGCTAGTCAGAAAACTAGGCAGAGGCAAATATAGTGAAGTGTTTGAAGCCATAAACATCACAAACAATGAAAAAGTGGTCGTCAAAATACTGAAGGTATGTGGATAATCAGTTGATTGTCCTGATTATTTGATTTGATTTGCAAATGCACTTCACATGACCGCCTCTGTTCACAGCCTGTGAAGAAAAAGAAAATCAAGAGAGAAATAAAGATCCTGGAAAACCTGAGGGGTGGCCCAAATATCATCTCACTGTTAGATATCGTCAAGGATCCTGTGGTAATTATAATCCTCTTTTTCGCATCGTAAAAATGTAGCCCTTAATTACGTGTGAAGGTATAATTGTAATCACACATTTGTTCTTGTTCTTTTGTTTTAGTCCCGAACCCCTGCTCTGGTCTTCGAACATGTGAACAACACAGACTTCAAGGTAAATATTGGCACTTTTTGACTTGTAATTTTACATTTGCCAAAACTGAATTATTTTTTTACACATAGTTCAACATCTGTATTTCTTTTCTTACAGCAATTGTATCAAACCCTATCTGACTTTGACATACGGTTCTACATGTACGAAATCTTAAAGGTAAGAAATGGCTCTTGGCACAGTCTCTTTGTTACGCTCCATTTTGTGGTCTGCATTGGTTGTTTATTATTTGCTAGAAACATATCAAGCTTTAAATCTATTAACATATTTTTTTCCTTTTAACCTGATAGGCTCTGGATTATTGCCACAGTATGGGCATTATGCACAGAGATGTCAAGCCACACAACGTAATGATCGATCATGAACACAGAAAGGTATTGTCCCACACGCTGACAATTCTCCT
>CAEMYA010000161.1:5696022-5708241 GCA_903131615.1 Diplodus sargus
ACCACCCAAACCAGGAATACAACGTGAGAGTGGCATCCAGGTACTTCAAAGGACCTGAACTGCTGGTAGACTACCAGGTAAAGCTCCTCTACACCGCTTGGTCAAAGTGATGCTTTGGATTTATAATATTAAAGAAGAGAGAATTTGTTAGTACTGTTCAAGCCTTCTCATCCCCCTCTGTGATTTGCAGATGTATGACTACAGCTTGGACATGTGGAGTTTGGGTTGCATGCTCGCCAGCATGATCTTCAGAAAGGAACCGTTCTTTCACGGTCATGACAACTATGATCAGGTAGGAACAATCAGCTCTTTATTGCATTTTTTTTGGTGTCTGTGGTCAAAAACTGTGGCTTAAAGCGTGCAGTGTGTGGTATTGTATTTCCTTCAACCTTGCGTAATGCATATTATTTACGTAGTCAAACCACTTTCTTCTTACACTTAATAGTTTGCCACATCACAGCTCTGCTTGGGCACCAGGATTTTAAGTCTTTCTCAAAGTTATATCCACAGTTATGAGTGAGGGTGGACATATTAATTAGTAACTTTCCGGTATTTTGCTTTCTTAATGTAAAACAAAAGGGGGTATAAGACAAATGTAGTTGTGTACCAGCAGATACTGGTCATGGCACATTTTACCCTCTTGGATGGTGTTATTTGTGTTGTAGGTTTACCCTGCCTGCGCTTGGGCATTAAACACAACATTTCCACTTTATTTCATGACACTCCTGGCTTAGTTTTTCTCCCTGGCTGTGACACTATGTTTGTAATGGTGTTTCAGTTCTGTTGCAATAGCAAGTATTTGATTGAACATTTAATTTTTCAAGTAATGCCATACAACTTCCACACCGCGATCAGATTGAGCTCTAAATATTGATCTAGTCACCAGACAAACCATGTGTAATTTCTTTAAAAGGTTCAGTAGTTTTACGCTCAACATAAAATTAAGCCTTGCCTGTTATAAAACAGAAGTTTGCTGTCATTAAAATGTCATTTAATCATAATGTTTATGCTGCAGATGACTGTAGACAATGTAACAATCAGAGAGATGTCCAATGGTTTGGTTAGGTCTAAAACCATATAGGTATTTTAGTGAAGCATGCACATTGTTGTGGTTTAACAACATGTATTCATATATTATTAAGTTCCTACATTTACCTATTTTATTGACAGTGTATACCCTCTGTACAAACCCACTACCTGCCTAACAAAAACACTGTGGGTTGTCATAGAATCCAGACCCTTCAATACCTTTTCATGATTTACTTTACTGTAGAAGATTGTTTAAGTGTAGAATTTATGGGGTTTTTTTTCCTGTCTTGCAGCTTGTGCGAATTGCAAAAGTACTGGGCACTGAGGACCTGTACGACTACATTGACAAGTACAACATTGAGTTGGATCCACGGTTCAATGACATTCTCGGACGGTAAAGCATTGTGGCTGTTTGAATGTTTCAACCTAGAGTTTGGCTGATGAATATTTCACACTAACACCCAATTCCCTGTTTGTTCTCCAGACACTCCCGCAAAAGGTGGGAGAGGTTTGTGCACAGCGAGAACCAGCACCTGGTCAGCACAGAGGCGCTAGACTTCCTGGACAAACTGCTGCGCTACGACCATCAAGCTCGCCTCACGGCCAGAGAGGCCATGGATCATCCCTACTTCTGTAAGTTTCTTTTTGTGCACATTGTGTTTATTTCCCTGCTGGCATCTCTAATTGCCTAAAATCCATTTTTGTATAGTAGGTACAGTAACTTGTGTTAAAACATGTATTTTGTTTTTTTGCTCAAACCCACTCTTGTTCTCAGATCCCATCGTTAAAGATCAGGGAAGAGGGGCCACTCCTGGAGGGATGGCTGCCAGCTCCACGCCAGTCAGCTCCTCAAGTATGATGGCCGGTAAGTAAAAAGAAATGCCTACAAACTAGAGATCTAACTTTCTGAGATTGATTATGAGGGGAGCAAACAAAAGTTTGTTTGTGAAAGGCTTTATAGAAAGTCACATCTATAAATCTGCGTTTCCATGAAAGGGACCAGAGTCTAACTTGGGTCCAGGGTCTTTATTTTACCCCCAAAAAGTCTCTACTCTAGTACTTCCCCAAATTTCTGATTGGTTAAGTACTTGCAGCGCTTTACTTCAGCCATGATTTTTAACAATCTGCAGTCGCAAACTTTTGTGTTTTAAATTCCTCATACCACGACACATCAACATGCAGTTACCAAAAAAAGCTCACGGCAGATGGCTGACATTCATCGTTGTACATTCGCATGCAAAAATGAGTTTAAAAACAGTCATTGGCTGTTCATACATCAGTGAACCAATTTGCCTAATCTTCACGGGTTTAGACCATGGTGGAAACATAAACGGGCTGAAGCAAATATATTGTTGCTTAAACATTACTTCCTGGGAATAAAAGTTTGGGTTAGTTTCATTGAATAAAGCTGCCTAATCTTACTATTTTTGTGGGGCCTCAAATGAGACATAAAACTTTCTTTGGAGCCATTTTCAGATGATCCATTGTAAAAGGATCGTCTGAAAATGGCTCCAAAGAAAGTTTTATGTCTTAAGGATCATCTGAAAGTAAAACGCATCTCACAATATGAATGTATCTTTGGTTGCCATTGAAGTTACAACAGTTTGAGACTGCGATGACGTGTAAATATGACTAATGAACCTCCTCTTGTCTCATAGGCATCACCTCAATGTCCTCCTCGCAGCCACTGGCTAACATTGCTGGATCACCCGTCATCTCTGCTCCCAACACTCTGGCCACACAAGTCCCTGCAGCCACCGGGGCTCAACCCTGAAGCAACTTCCTCACCTGTGTTTATGTGTGCTCATGGCCATGTCCTGCCTAGCTCTCCTAGCCAGGGCCATGGCTCCCCTTTTTATGTTGGAAAATAACAAAGAAGATTTAAAAAAATTGCTTTTCACATTCAGTTATATCTTGACACCTGGACTTGACAGAAATGTATTGTTGCACCTGTCAGGCTTATTAGAATTAATTTGGGTGTGTTATTTGACAATGCCATTGTCTAGAAATTCTAATAAGATGTAGACATGAAGAGAATGGATAATAAAATTTATTTTGTATGTTCCAAATATACAGTCTTGCTTGAAACTGTTTGATGGGGATCCTGCTGTATTACACTGTGAACCTTTACACGACTTCACAAAACAGAGTCAGGAACCTGGTGTGCCCCACCTAACAGTGTTCGCTGGTTGCACACGACATGTAATGTGCAGGAGTTGTTGGTGTTTTGAAGTTGTTAGATGCTATAATTCTTTAATTGGACTTTTTGTAGATATTCTACAGTTACTGTCAGGTTGCATGCACCCAATGCTGAGTATCACAGGGTCAATAGTTTGCCAATCTTATGTTACTTTCACTTCTATATGTGTATGTATGTGTTCATGTTTGTTTTTTATGAAGTCTCTTACACATGATTTTGATTACATAGACAATTTTGTAACTTTTTTGTTTTATGTTGGGAGGAGTCATCACCTACAAAAACAACTTCAAAAATAAACAATTTAAACAGGGTTTTTGCGGGCGCTACATGTTCTTGAGTATGCCGTCCGTTGACTGGTTGCATCGGCACTATGTGAGTGGATCTAAAGCAGGGCAGTGTAGTCCGTGTATCCCACAAGGCGGCCATCCTCTGGTAATTAATTTTAGCACCAAATAAGTTACATAACAAAGTGGAATCCCCAGTTGTTTTTTTAGCGCTGTGTTCATAAATTCACATCACTCTCTTTCTGCTTCCAACAAAGTGAGTGTGCAGTGCTTATATCCTTAATCTCTCTCTACAGTCTTTTACTTTGCAGAGGCAAATGATAAAAGCTGAATGTGTTAAAGCAGTGGACCACATTTAGAGCACAGCTGTCTGTCCTTGCCAAAAAAAAGGGGGGGGGGGAGTAGATGAACACCTCAGACCACATTAGACTCCAACTAGTTACAATAATGTGGAGGATAAGTCTGCATGACTTCGCCGCTGAAAGGAAAAAATGCAGACCAGGCACTGGCAGTGAAAATACTAAACTGACTGCTCCCATGACACCTACACACTTACATGACTCCTGCCATTACACCCGCTATCAGGCCTTTAGTCAACAGGTCACTTACAGTTCAACTCCAGTTTCCATCCACAGCATCTGTTGGACACTTATTGTACTGTCCCACAAAGATCGAAGCTGTGATTAACCCTCAACACACTTCTAGGACTGATCCAACAGACTCAACTGGCTGCACAGCTTTTTATGCAAACTGCATCATTAGAGCAGTTTTTAGACGTGTTTCCCAATTGTGCTGCATTCAGGAGCTTCTCGTATGTGGGAAATTACACTTAAAAAAAAAAAAGGAACGAGATAAAAGTGAGCGTGGTGAGCCTACTGTTGACTAAACACATTAAATGTCTTGTATTTTATCCTGTGAATCAGGTAACAGGGCAACGAGGGACTGCATCAGTCAGGTCGTATGCCAGTGAGTTCATGAAAATTAGAAACTGCATTGTATCACACCTTTCAAAAACAAAATCACAGAAACAGATAGTTCACAAAACAAAACCTACAATTTAAGATATAATTAACAATACCATTAATTATAATAATACGGTGAAATTAAAGTAAAGAAGATGTTGAAAGGAGCCTACCTCAGTTTGCCTGCCTGAGATCCTCAATTTAACCAAAAAATGAAAAATCCAGTCAGTATCAACTCAGGTTAGTCTACAAGACATTTCTGTAGCTTCACGGCAAACACACAGGCTAACTGGATGGGAACGTGTAAAACATAGCTATGAGATCACAGTTTAAATTCAATGTCTATGTTATTCACACCCTCGCCCTGAGTGAAGATTTCAACGTCAAAAAATTGAGTTATAGGCCTATGTCTTTTAGAAATCAATTTGGGATCTCGAATTTCTGGAAATGCTGATTATGAGTTGAGTTTGATTTTATTTTCTTTGAGTTTCACGTTTTAAATCAAGTCCCCATCTACTTGACTTGTTGAGGAGAACACTGCAGCGCTGCGATGCTGAGTTTATAGTGAACTTCCCCTTTAAGCGCGGACTCGTTTTCGCATTTCCGACCGTCTGGAACGCAGCATTACCCGCGCCTGCAGAGGCACGCCTCGGCTGCGGGACTACTCTGTGATTTAAAAGCTGTTCGCGAAGTTTTCTCGTCCTGACTCCAAAATGGGAAAGTTGGTCTGCATCTCGATTGCAGTCGCTGCCTTAGCGGCTCTGTTCGGAGAGAGGGTCGTCAACCTGAGGTAAAGCACGAACCCGTCCATGTTCGGACATTGGTTCTGTTGTTTAGCTGCGTTGTTGCGTTTTTTTTTCTTCCTCTGCATGGAAACAAAGTTGGTGTTGTGGTCAGCTGCTCTCATTTGACTCCCGTGTATCAAAACATTGCAGGAAACGGACCCTCGCTACAAGAGAGCTGGTCCAGAATCACCTCCCCAACTGCGTCGAGCTCAAAAATCTGGGTAAAGCAAGACATAAAATGAACGTCAGAGGAAACTGCTGCTAAAAAAAACACATGACGTGAGCACTAACATGAAGCCGTGCAACTGCTTTCAGATTATGGTTCAGAAGATATAACAATCCTTGGAAACGGGCTCGCCTTCATCAGCACTGTAAGTACTGAAGTCCAGGCTCTCTTCCGTCTGTTTAATGTGTGAAAAGTTAATGCATCTACTAAAGGTGTTGGGAAAGGGAAAACCTATTACTTTCTTTATCAGGGCTGCAACCAGTGATTATTTTACATGATTGATTGTTCTGAGGGTTATATAATCAATGTCCCTCCCAGTCTCTCAGGTCACGTCTTTAAATGTCCTCTAACTTTACAATGAGTTAAAAAGAGAAGAGATGGAAATTGTCCTATGTGAGAGGCTAAAAAGCACATTTAGGGGATGTGTTGGAGAGAAAAATTACTTATATGATGAATGGATTATCTAAATGGTCCATTTTATTGCCATTGATCGACTGACTGTGCACCACTGTTAATAATGTAATGAGCATAGCATCAAGTCAATGTTGGTCTAACCTCTCTGATGTCATGAAATCCTTCATGACCCCTATTAAAACTGCATGTATTTGGCCAACATCTCCTTAACTGCAGAAAAACAAAACTCATCGTTCTTCCAACTAAATGTGAGCTAATGCCCGATCGTTTCCTTCAGTAATATAATGATACCATCTGTAATATCTAAAGGGTCTGAAGTATCCCGGACTCCCATCCCAAGATGTGACCGCAAAGCTCTTCGTCGTCGATATGAAAGATTCACGGAAGAAACCGGTGGAGCTGCGCATGCCAAGAAACTTCGATCTGGAGTCCTTTAACCCACACGGCATCAGCTTGTTCACTGATCCAAGTGGTAAAAAGAACTTTAACTCACTTTCTCTTGGTCGCACACATGTCACACACAAGTCTTGACAAGACTGCGCCCAAAGGGCAAAAATCCTTTTTTCCCTGCGGCTTTCCACGGCATTTTTTAGTCTGACCCAGATGTTGTGACATTTTGTATGTATCAGCAACTTTGCATGGTACGTTAATAGCACAACTGCATAATGATAAAATGTTCAGTTCAGCTGACTGTCACCAAAGACCGTTACCATTTACGTCGTTGTTAATCTGGGCTTGTGTGTGCGTGTCGAGAATGTGGACAAACCTGCTGTGATCGCCTGCTCTGATAACCTCAGTGGGTACCATGTGAGCTCCGCTGGAGCAGCAAAGCTTGTCACGGTAGCCGGAGTGTGTCAGTATATTTCATATTATCTGTTGATATGATAACACACACAATCAGTAGCTGCGTGTGGGGACTGGCACTTCAGACCTGTACTCACCCTTTTGATTGTGTCTGACAGTATTTTTTTAACGATTCTTTTGATGCTCCTCGCCAGACGATGCAGTGTACCTCTTTGTCGTCAATCACCCTCAACACAAAAGCCAAGTGGAGCTGTTCAAATTCGCCGAGGAGGACTTCTCCCTCCTGCATCTGAAAACCATCACACATGAACTCCTCCACAGGTACAGTGTGGGGACGTATTTAAACTGTACCTACCATGAACTATAGCACCATGCTGTGACATATTTACACTAAAACATATCTGTATCGAGATTTAATAATGAGCGTCTTTTTTTTTCTGATTAATGTCTCCAGTGTGAACGATATTGTTGCAGTGGGAGCGGACGCCTTCTACGCAACCAACGATCACTACTTTTCCCATCCCCTCCTTAAAGCTTTTGTGGAGACTTTTCTGGTGCAGCCGTGGTGTAATGTCGTGTACTACAGTCCGGAGGAAGTGAAAGTGGTCTCTGAGGGATATTACCTCCCAAATGGCATCAACCTCTCACCAGACAAAAAGTAAGACAGAGTGACGCGCAGGGTCAGTCGTGCTTCAGATTCTGTCTGAATGTCCTCATTTTGACGCTCCTTCTCGTTTGCAGGCACGTATACGTGGTGGATCTGTTGGACCACAATGTGCACGTGCTGGAGCGGGAAGAGGACAATGGATTGGCCTCTGTGAAGGTAAATAATTAAAAACTTGCAGCGATATGAGCGTGGAGTCATTTGTGATCTAATGAATTTTTTTGTTTCATCAGCTTTAATAAGTAAACATTTTATACTGATATTATACTGTGTTAGGAGTATTAAAGTTGTTGATAAACGTCTTAATCTGTCGACACTCATTGGGCCAGAATGGTTGAAGATATTGACATGATGGCATGGCCGATGAATACAAAATGAAATATCAGATACATTGATTTCAGTTACAGTTAACTTTGTTCAACTTTACTGGAAGCAACGCATGGGAGCAATTGAATCTGTCGCCAGAATCCTGTAAAAACACTATATCATCATATCCTGAAATTATTACCTAGCTCCCCACTGAGCAGAAACATCCAAAAGACATCAATTCAACGTGTTTGATGACGCTGACTGACGTCCAGTGTATGGCCAGGATGAAGAACTTCTTGTGTTTCAAAATGGAAGTCTTTATGACAGCCATCCCCTAACTTCTGCTGCATGGAATAAAATGTTGCCGTCATGAAATCTTTTCGTTTTGAAGTTGAAAAGACGTCACAAAAACGTTCATCCTGGCTCACTACTCGGTGTCTTTTCCACTCAAACGTTGTGTAAGACGTTGAATTGACATCTTTTGGATAGGTTTTTGCTCTGTGGGTCTAGTTTCAGAATAAACGCTGAATTTTAGTTGCCTTTTAAAGCATTATTTGAGGATTTCTCGTTGTACATACCCTTGTTAGTTGCTACAGGTTTTACATTACTATGCAGTGATGACGGAACTCTGATTATATAGAATGCTGTTGGTAAAGTTGCATGGATTTTATGTCAAAAGCAGAATACACTGCTATAAATCTGATTGTGCTAGAATTAATCCTGCCTTTCCTGTCCAGCTGTCATTGTGTCAAGAAAGCAGATTGGCAAAACATTTTTTTTTAGGTAATGAAGACGGGATGAGTGTTGATTATGAATTCTAACCTTGTGTATGACACCTCCCCAGTCCGTGCCTGTGGGTTCGCTCTGTGACAACGTTGAAGTCGACCCTGAAACTGGCGACCTGTGGTTGGGCTGTCACCCTAATGCATGGAAAGCTTTCATGTTAGACCCCAACGACCCACCTGGATCAGAGGTTTGTCCTTTTTAGGTTTAGTCTCTTTTTGTAATGTTGTCAGACAAAAGCAAAACGTTTTTCTTTTCTTTTTTTTTTGCTGCATCCACTGTTTAAATTATGCACTGTCACGATTGTGTTTCCTTCAGGTCATCCGCATCCAGAACATTCATTCTGATCAGCCAGCGGTGACTCAAGTGTATGCTGATGACGGCCAAGTGATCATCGGCTCCTCCGTAGCAACTACGTACGAAGGGAAGCTGCTCATCGGCACTGTGTACCACAAAGCCCTGTGCTGTGATTTGAAGTAGGCAGTGCCTCTTTGGCATACGGTTCAAATGAGAAGACTTGAAAACAAATACATGAGAACTTCAGTTGAAGAGAAGGAAATCAAGACTCACCTCTTTGCAAGGCTTTAAACCAGACGGTGCAAAGATGAATTTGGTTGGTGATGGCATGGATATAACAGCTCTTCAGAAAAGTGCTTAACCTTGTTGAAGTAGACAGGAGCTGATGATGGACCCAGCCAGTGTAAACATGGAAGTTATTGAGCTAAAGATACTTGAACTACTATGAAAGAAGTAGTTTTGAAACAATATTTTACAGTAAACATGTACAAAACATAAAAAAGTGTGTGTGTGTGTGTGTGTGTGTGTGTGTGTGTGTGTGTGTGTGTGTGTGTGTGTGTGTGTGTGTGTGTGTGTGTGTGTTGAAAGGAATATTTTTTATGTGGTCAACAAAAAATGAGAAAACTTCTACATATGCGGTGTATGTTCCCAAATGTTTTCACGTGTTGCTACTGTTGATCTAAAGTTCTCACATCTTGTTTTATGTATTGAATTGTAAATAAAACAATTTAAGAGAGGCATGTTTCAGTTGTGGTTTGTCTTCAATAGAAGTGCGCAAAAAGAAGTTGTGCAGTGAGTCCACAGACAGGGTGACGGCACAAAGTAATTGACTGTAGGCAGTTAAAGTGATGCTTTAAAAAAAGTGTTACATCAACTGTTGATGTAACTGTGTTGTTGTCTCGCTCCACAAGAAACTCAGATCCGGCAATCTTTTCCATGGAATAACTTTGTTGTTTAGAGTACCCTAAAGTGATACTTGAGTAAAGATATTTTGTTAGAACATCACATACATTTATATGTATGAAAGTCATCCAATACGACTTGTACTTGAGTGAAAGTTTTACAGTAACTGATATCGAATGTGCTTCAATATCAAAGTAGAAGTAAAGTAGATTACACTGCATAGTATTCAAGTGATATTCAGCATTTTTACAGTGATATGATTTATTTGGTCTGATTGTTCATAAATTAATTTATAAATGCACTGATTTGCACTGAGCCTGCAATCTGCAAAGTAACTAGTAAATAAAATTATCAAATAAATGTAGTGGAGTAAAAGTACAGTATTTGCCTCTAAGAGATAGTGAAGTGGAGGTATACCTCAAAATGGTACTCGAGCACAGTACCTCAGTAAATGTACTTAGTTACATTCCATCATGGGATACAACTTCACAATAAGGATACACATACTTAGATAATCCTTTACAAATGCATGAGTCATGATGACTGAGGATATATGCAGAGGTCCTGTTGATCACCATTAACAAGGTCACTATGACTTTATGTCATTAGTTCACATTTAGTAGATAATCAGTTAAGGAACAGTCATTCACAGTTACTTCATGCATTAATGGCACTGAATTAAAAAGAGTCATGCATTAGTTAATGTATCATTTGTTCCTTCACTGTAACGTGTCAGCAGTAGTGTTTGCGGTGCACACACTAGCTCCATCTCTGGTGCACTTTTGTAAAAACACTCCTATAGTGTCCCAGTGCAACCTTTGACTTAGAAACATGGCTGCCATGAAGAAAGTGCTGGTTGCTGCTGCTGTCGCTGCCCTGGCAGCTTTCATTGGACACAGGTTTCTTAAATTGAAGTAAGTGTTCATTATCTTCAGAAGTGAATTAGGAACAACTTATGGTGGTGTTGTAGAAATTAAGGAACTGTTTCTCAGTGTTGACAGCTGTTTCTTACCACAGTAAGTCAAAGATCTAGTACTGTATGGGTTTGCAGGGAGGGACCAGCTTATCGTGATCCAAGCTCTGCTAATGGCATGGTTAAGAAATGTGTCACAGTAGACTGTTTGTGCATTTGTTTTCTTATGAGAGTTATATTTCCTCTGTAGGGCATTAAGTCTTGCGTCCAGAGAAGTGCCTGTGAAACACCTCAGTTGCCAATATTTAAACAATATTGGTAAGTAGGCATTCTTGGCGTTATTTTCATGTCAGTGTCTTAAGTTTGTTGTCAAAATGTTATGTAATCTTAACATGTGTCTAGACTATTTATATGTGAAATGTGATCACACATGAAGAGTCTGAAGTCCAGTGTACCGGCAGTAGGTCAAGTGTGTGTGGTGTGGTAATGTTAGGGTGGTCAAGGATTAAGAACTGAAAAGTATAACATTGTATTTTGTTTTTTTGTGTTTTTTACAGATTGTGGGGCAGAGGATATCACAATACTAAGAGATGGACTGGCCTTTTTAAGCACAGTATGTTATAAAATCTTAGGATAGCTGGGTTTATTATTGCTACGCCGTATGCTGTATTAACTATTTAAAACGAACCAGGAAGTGTTTGTGTGATCTGATCTGTGCCGACTGATCTGTAACATGCCGTGTTTTTTCCACTCAGGGGTTGAGGTATCCCGGACTACATTCGTTCTGTGATGCACCAGGGAAAATCCACATTTTGGACCTCCTGCACCCGAGGCCAGCTCCTCTGGAGCTGCAAATCAAGGGAGACCTGGACCTCAGCACCTTCAACCCTCATGGCATCAGTGTATACACTGATGAAGCAGGTGAAGTACAAATCAATTGCAACATCACCACTACAGAAAGACGAAAAGACAGAAATGTCCTGTGGATAAAATGTTTGCCACTTAATGTCTAAGATCAGTTTTCAAACTTTCTGTGTGAACACCACAGGGCTCGACAAAATCTCAAGGCACACCTGGTGATCAAAAGCCGTGCAAAACAGCCTCGCCTCTGTTACACTTCTTATCTAATGGCTCTGTACATATTTGTTTAATGTCAGATTGCCAAAGAACTCTATCACTCATAAATTATTCAGCAGCTCAATTAAAGTAGCAATACACACCAGATGGGTCAACAAATGAAATAAAATGAGTTGAAGCGCTCCACACAATCCACCGTCACACTGGCTGTCAATCAGAGCCCCTAACGATTCCTGAATGAACAGCAAAATACTTGAGTTCCCTGTGAGGTCTAGAATGAGTAAAGGGTTTGGCTCTGTATTCGGAAATGACTGCAAACCCAGCACTGACACAGCAAATTAAAAAACTAATTCTTTAGGCCTGCGTGTTGTATGGTTGTATGTAGCAATAATTATGTATGGCTGCAGCAAAATCCCACGGCACATCATGTGAGACAAGTTAATAAGATGAAGAGGAATCAACTATTGTAAAATCGTCAACATTAAAAGTCAGACACCAGTGAATTTACAGTTTATTCCCATAAACACTGCCTATTACAGAAAAATGCTTATTCATAAAAAAGTATTTAC
>CAEMYA010000161.1:5708751-5724892 GCA_903131615.1 Diplodus sargus
AAAACAGGAGAATTAACTGTGAGCAAGTTTGGAGGAAGATCGGAGGTATGGACCCATTTTAACAAATCGTGGGCCGTGACAACATGTGTCGGCTTTTGTGAGTGCATTAAGTGCTGCACTTGTTGTATTATTCATTAAGATAATTCTAAACAGATTTCTGCTGTTCAAACAACTCGGAATTGTAGTTGAGAACGTCAGTTATAACAGCCCACATATTAAAAACATGTCGGGTTTAAATCGGGTTCGGGCTCATAATTACAGTTAATGTGTCGGGTCGGGCCGGGCTCGGACACAACGTGCACGGGCTCGGGTCGGGTCGGGCATGATTTTTTGGGCCCGATCTAAACTCTACCTCACGTTATCCGTGTCTCAGCCAAAAAGCAGCACTAAAACTCACTTATCACAGTAACCAAGAGTGTCACCCAATCAGCCAGGATCACGGTTTTAAAGGTTCACAGTAAAGTAAAACATACGATTGCAGTGGTATGACGGTGAGAGCTGAACATGGGTCAAAGTGTGGATGAAAACATGAAAACGTTGTAAATTCTAAAAGTGAAAGAGGGCACTAACTCACAACACGCTGCTGTTTGTTTGCAGACGATTCTGTGTACCTGTTTGTTGTCAACCACCCACAATACAAAAGCCAAGTAGAGATCTTTCATTTTGTCCAGGAAGACACACTTGTGCACCTCAAAACCATCGCCCACCCCCTCCTCCACAGGTACGTACTGTATGATAAACCTCTCACAGTTTCACACATTTCAGATCTGATGATCTCTGCGTGCTTCATATCTTGTCCTTCACGTCTTTCAGCGTAAACGACATCGTCGCAGTCGGAGCAGAGAGCTTCTACGCCACAAACGATCGCTCCACTCCCATTGACGTGATTAACTCTCTGGGCATCTTCCTGGGCTTCGCCTGGTGTGAGGTGGTGTACTACAGTCCAGCGGAAGTGAGAGTGGCAGCCGATGGCTTTATGTCCGGAAATGGCATCAACATATCACCTGATAAACGGTAATTCTCAGTTCATTGCATCCTTTTTTTTATTTAATGTAACTTCACAGCGATCTCTCCCATGTAACGCTGAAGTAATAGCACATGAATGCTCTTTTTTTTTTTTTACAGGTATATCTATGTTGCAGACATCCTCGACCATGAGATAGATGTTTTTGAGAGACAAGAAGGGGAGCGATTAGTGTATGTCAAGGTAATGCAGTGTTTTCTCAAGCAAAAGAAAACTGAAGAGAGTTTTACATTTTGGGAAATACAGTTTTTAAAACCATTGCTCATGACAAAAATATTTACACACACATAGTTTTGTTCTGTTTAAATCAACAAGATATCAGAGCTTTTTATGCTGTATTTTCTTAACCCAGGCCTATCCTTAGTCCTGGACTAAGAGTTGACTCTGGGATAACTCAGCCCCTCAAATGTTAGATGTCCATGACTATTGCTTGCGTTCTGGGATGACGCATGAATAACCTGTTCCCTCACTATAAAGTGTCAGCAGTAGTGTTTGTGGTCCACACACTAGCTCCATCTCTGGTGCAGCTTTGTAAAAGCACTCCTAAAGTGTCCCAGTGCAACCTTTGGCTTAGAAACATGGCTGCCATGAAGAAAGTGCTGGTTGCTGCTGCTAAATAGCCCTGTTTCACAGTGGCACCATTCAACCCCATGTTTAGTCAATTTTTTAACCCGACAAGCTCTGGACTCAACCTGCTCTGGAGCAGAGCCGGCCCTCAAATAAAGTCAGGGTTAACCCACTTTGGAATGTGCCAGGATTGTGCGAGTGTGAACGCTTACATAGCCTGGAGCTAATTCTCTGTTAGCCTGGTGCTGAGAGGGTCTGTGGAGTGCTTTAGTCCTGGGCTAACGGCAGTGTGAAAACCAGTGGACAAGGCCAGGCCAGCTGTTTCCCTCTGTTTCCAGTTTAGGTGCTAAGCTATGCTAACTGGCTACTGGCTATGACCCCATACATAACCTACAGTTACAGTAGAGCTTCAACGATTAAGTGCTAGTTGTCAACAAATGAATCAATCGACAACTATTTTGTGTAAAATTGCTTAAGAAAAGTTTAAATTCTTCAGCTTCCAGGTATTTAAATGTGAATATTTTCTGGTTTAGTTACTCCTTTATGACAATAAAGTGAATATCTTTGGACTGTGGGTAAAACAAGACATCTGAGGACGTGATCTTTGGAAAAACACTGAATATAGTGAGATTTTTTAACATTACATGCTACATGTCAGCGGTGTCCAAAAGTGGAACTCCCTATGTAGTAAATGAGCTTGTAACTTCAGACATAATATGTAAACACGCTCGACTTTCATTGACTGCATGTAATGTTTCCAACCAGTCGGTAGCAGTTGGGTCGCTCTGTGACAACATCGAGGTGGACCAGAGGACAGGGGACGTGTGGCTGGGCTGTCATCCAAATGCCATGAAGTTGTTCAACTATAACCCTGAAGATCCACCTGGCTCCGAGGTTAGTGTGTTTAATGAAATGATACGTCAACACTATTGCTTTAATTTTTCCTGATATCTTTATTCATGTTTCCTCCAGGTCATCCTGATCAAGAACATTCACTCAGAGCAGCCGGTGGTGAGCCAGGAGTACACCGATAATGGCCACGAGATCATGGGCTCCAGCGTAGCAGCTCCCTACGAAGGAAAGCTGCTCATTGGCACTGTTTTCCACAGAGCCATGCTCTGTGATTTAAGATAGTCTGTGTTGTCTGCGATCACTACTGATTAAGAATGGAAATGTGAGACCAAACAATAAAACATTTCGATTCACCGTTGATGAGTGATGATGATTTGTGGTGATATTTTACCTGCTGCGTGCTGTACCCTGGCTCATTGTGTGCAGATTATCAAATAAATTTGATCGGAACAATGTCACTTCAAGGCAGGAAACTGTCTAACAGTGCAGCCGTAGTTTGTATTGAGTCATTTGGTGAGATTTTCACAAAATTCTGATAATTCTTGATATACTTTTCCGATTGCAATTTTTTAAGAGAAGATCTTTTAGCCTTTTTCACCTTTATCTTCTTCTACCTTGGATATTGTAAACCTATTCCCCCCACCTTTAGGCTCCTGTGCACTTTCCTCCTCTGTAGCATCTTTAACAGGTACAGTGAAGACGATACCGCCAATTTCTGAATCAGATGCACAGCTGTCCTTATTTACCTCATTATCCGTCCCCGATTCTGTTTTAAGCTCAGGGTCTTTCTTGTTTTCTTGTGTTAGAAAATGTCTGTCTTTTGGTTCACTTTTGTCCACAACCGCCTTGTTATGCGCAAACACTTCACTGATGCTGACTAAGCGTCTGCGCTTGGGCGAGTGCTGTAGGGTCCGGATGTTGGTGGCCAAGATGTCGCTGCAGCTCTGCGAGCGATTTATGTTCTCTGCAGGCTTTATTTTAAGTGCCGTGGCTCCGATCTCCTTGATGATCGTGCTGTAGTCTTCATCCTGCGGGAAGTCGAAGATGTCGATAACGGTCGGCTTTGCATCTGGGTCGTGCTTGTCCTCTTCGGACTGCAGCTCGTCGTCGTAATAGTGCCTGTGCCTGTGTCGTCGTCTTTTCTTTAGCACCTTGTGAGCTTCCACCACCATGTTTACGTTCCAGCTGAAGAAGAGAGACAGCCAGGCCAGGCCCATGTAGATCCATAACTCAGCAAGTACTTTGTACAGAGTTGGGTAATCCATTTCTGGATTCACACCTGAAACGAGAGTCGATGCAAAGATGTGACTTTTATTAAAAAAAAAAGAAAAGTGAGACAAAAAGTTTAGACTCATAAAAAGACCTTGCTGAATCATTAAATGACTTACATCCTGCAATAAATTAAAACTTACCTGCCACATAATCTCCAAAACCAACCGTTGTGAGTGTGATGAATGAGTAATAGAGACCCTCCAGGTAGGTCCAATCCTCCAGGGCCATGAAAACAACTGGAGGGATCAACAGGTGCACAAACAGCCCCCATAGCAGGAACAAGACCGTACAGATTAACTGGACCTTTTTCTGACAAGAAGGGAGAGAAGAAAAAAGCATATTTATCAATCATTATGCGACAGAGCGACTTTTTGATGCAGTATTCAGATTCTTACCACTGAAACACCTCTGCGGATCAGAACCTGGGACAGACGTTTGGCCCGGTCTCCAAAGAATGAACCTAGCGTGCTTAGCCACACCAGGCACAGGGGGATCCCACACAGACCGTACACGATGCAGAACACGCGGCCACCTTTAGTTTTCGGAGCAACATTACCAAAACCTGTAAATCAAAAGTAGAAGATATAACACAAAAACAGTGAGAGATATAACACATATTCGTATATGTTTATATAAAGTAACCATCGGCTTCATGGTTCATAAGTCATTTATGAATTCTTTGTGATGCAGCAAGGAGAAGATTTGGGTTGCCAAGTTGAACAAATGGCTATTGGGTTGGCAGAGGCGTTCTAGGCAAATGCCAAGGACCTTACTGTCCAGACAGAGGAAAGTGAGCATTTAACATACATTTTAAAAAATAGGAAAAATAAATAAATGAATAAATGACCATCTAAAAGAATATATTTATGTAATCATTTTTACACACACACTCCCCAGTGTTTAGTCACTGGAAGGCCTCCACATCTATTAATTACACTTGGTGGCTTGTGATGGAATATTCAATTCTCTGCAGTTGTAAACGTTTTGAATGTATTAAATGTATATTTAATCAGGGTTGTGGGTTTCTCATTTTTAAAAAAATGAGTCTTCGGGGTTCTTATAAGAGTGAAACTGCTGCTTTTGTTCTGTAAGGCTAACGGATAAAGCGTTTATTAATCTGATTATAAAGTAGAATTGAGCTTTGAAACAGTTACTCTAACACATATAAAGTAAGTAAATAATGTTGACCTTCAACAGTCAATTGCTTATGTTGTGATTTAAATAATAATGATAAAGAAATAATCATGTGAGTCGTGTTGTTTCAGTGTTACATGTTAAACTAAAGGTAAATAAATGAAAGTAAAAAAAAAGGGGGATCAGGCCATGTGGTCAGTGACTGTAGACGTCATACAAACCTATAGTGGTGACAATGGTGGAGGCGAAGATGACGGAGTTGGGCCAGTCCCAGGACTCGCGGTATCTCTCCCCGATGATGGTCACACCTTGGCCCGCAGCCTCTGACACGACCTGCGTGAGTAACAACAGTGACATAAAAAAAAAAAAAAACCTGTCTCAACAAAATCCCATTCACAAACTCCCGTAACTTCTACTACCGCCGCGACTACTACACATTAACTACACTGATAAACACACGCATTGATTGTTCTTTTATTTCTTTATGATGTCAAAAAAAAAAAGAAGAAAAAAAAAGAACCTGAGCCGGGCCGCTTATGACTGAAGCATGGGCACACCTTGGGCAAACATTCAAATATTTGTGGCTTCGGAAGACGCGCACCTACAGGTCCAGCACAGCGCGTTCCGCTAAATCATGACTGCTTAAAGACTTTTAATCTACAGCGTGGAGATACAACCAGACACAAAACTCTCAGTCGTTGTGTTTTCACATGATCCGCTCGCAGGTTGGTGTTTTCTTTTAGTCTGCTCATGAGCAGGAAAAACTGGTTCTGACTGAACGCGTAGTGACGTACAAACCACGAACTTCTCTTTTATTATAAAGGCTCTTAAATGTACAAGAGACACACGATCTAATATCACCCGGCATCTGTGAATTGTCTGACTTTATTACTTTTATCTAATAACTTTATTAGAGCGCTGATGATGGCTCCCCCAGTTCTTTGGTCAAGTTACTCACAGAAATGTAAGATATGATGGACAGATGAAGACTTCTCAAACTATTGAAAACGATTCCATACCTCAAGGATCTCCTCCAGACCCGCCTCAGTTAAGCACGGATACTTCTCCAAAATGTTCTTCTTATCGACCTTGTATTTGTCTCTGGCTGA
Organism: Diplodus sargus; assembly: GCA_903131615.1. NCBI lineage: Eukaryota > Metazoa > Chordata > Actinopteri > Spariformes > Sparidae > Diplodus > Diplodus sargus. The sequence goes on from CAEMYA010000161.1 coordinate 5,714,710, forward strand.
TTTCCAGTTCGGCTCCTCGAGGATCTGGAATATGGCGGCTCCGATCGACAGGTAGAAAATGATACATGAAGTTAAAAACGGACCCTTGTCAGCCATGCTAAAGTCATAACTTCTTCTTCTCGCGGCAACAATTAAGCTCTCATTATTCCTATACAGATTCTGTCGCCACCCAACCAGCTCTACTGTCTTCCTGGTCAAACATAATGGGGTTGTGTTACACACTGCTCCAAGTGAATGACACAAACTCTGCACTCAGACAGCAGATCACTTCCTCAGGTGCTGTAAAACCAATCAACCATAAATATTAATAACCCTCTTATTATCTTATTGATACCAACACATAAAAAAAGACAGAAACACCCCCTATTTCACAAAACTGTAGTAAATTACTTTGAAGGTTTCACTTTTTTTTGCACAAAAAATACATTTACAATACAAATCTATCCTTTCTCTCCTGACTGAGGAACACTGCAAGATGCAATAATAAAAACATTCAACAGAGGGGGTAACATAGGCCGAAAACAGGTTTACACACACTTTTGTGAAGCATGCATGTGAATAAAATGGCGTGTGTGTGTGTGTGTGTGTGTGTGCGCGCGCGCTGGTGGTGACAGTTGCTCTTATCTCCAAGTGCGAACATCCAGAAGGCTGCAGCTGAGTGTGTAAACTGGGTGGATCGTGGCTGCTCGGCATGATAATGGTCGAGAGGTGTGACAATATACTTCATGAGAAATTTCAAATAATAAGTATCCTGGTACTGCAGTCTATCGATCGATCGATCTATTTATCTATCTATGACAAAGCCATTTCAAATTAAAACAAATGCAAATGAATAAACACATCAGTATTTCCTGGGTTGAAAGGGGCACTCCACATATTATACCCCTGGGTTTTAGGTAACACAGAGACAGATGTTCCAGCTGCAGCAGCTGCCAGACTAAAGTGTACTGCATCTCCTGGGAACACACTGCTTTTTAAGGAGATATCAAAGGTCCTCAGATGGAGGCATAGCTAGGATGTAAGTGTTGGCAGTGGCGGACTAAGGATGTTTGAAGGGTAGGGACTATAATAAAAGGGGGGGGGGGCACCAGCTCTAGGTGGTGGGGCATCAATGCACAGAAAGTCGTGATGCGTTTATAGTGAAATGGAAGTCCATCCTTGAAGGCACTTTACCATGTTATACGTACCATTGGAGCACCTGAGAGGGCACTTTAACTGTGTTTTTACAAACATTATCGTACCATTGATTGAATAAAATATAGCTGGAGCTTCTAGGTCTGAAACTGAAGCAGATGCAGAAGTTCCAGAACGAGGATAATCCACTGGCTGCAAATACAAGTACAATTTTATGTAAGCTTATAGGGGAAAAATGACCCTACTTTTAACATGATTCATGATCTCAGTAAATTGTGTCTTAATGAGTTTATGCTCTCAATTTTGGTTCACAATATCTTCAGGTTCTCGCTTCTGTGTCCAAAAAGCTAAGATACTGAGTCTGTAATACCAAAGTCAATGCTTCAAAACCGGTGGGTGGTACATTCGCATCTCAAACTTTATTGTGAAGCCCTGTTTTGCTAGATGAATGGGACAGCAGACCACTAATGTCAAACTACACATACATAATTGTTTTGCACGATGCAATCTAAAAATCCAAGTGAAGTAACAATAAATAAAACACATTTCTGAATGGAGGGGGAAAAATGGATATACCACTTTATTTCAGGGAGCCACAGAAAACAATAACCTATGAATTTAATAAGAAATGATTAGTTGCTCACTCCTTACTTACATGACATCAAACAGGACCACGGTGAAGGTGATCATCAGTCACTTACAAAGTATCTCCTCCTGCTTTGTTGTAGAAAATTATGTGTTGCATACTGCTTCTTATCTCCACACATGCACAGACACAACAGCACCCTCGTGTGGAAGAACCAGTAATGTATATATGCAGAAATTGCTTCACACAACAGAGGAGGTTCTGTAGCAATGCTGGTATCAGTCTGCTTGTGACCAGTCACAGTAAGACTTGCACAAAAGCAAAAGATTAATCTTTACCACACATTCCTCTCTGATATCCAGGCCCGGCGAGTGAAACCACTAAAGTAAACACATGACCACATAGCAGGAGAGCTGCAAGGGCTTTGCACTGAGCTGCCATTTTCATTGCCCTCAGTGCAGATATGAACACGTTTGTCTTAGAAGGATAAAATTGTCTTAAAAGATACGTTTGCTCAAAAACCAGTCATTATCAACCCTCGCTCATGTGGCTGGAAAGTTAAGTGAAGTTTTGTAGCGCTGCATTTTCCTAAACAACTGTAGTAGATAGGGACTTGTTTAAAACAAAAAAACAAACAAACAGTTAAAACAAATAATTTACACCATTTTTCAAGCCAAAATCTTCACTGTAGCTGTTAAGCTGAAAACATCAGTGTGCACCCCTAAGAAGTGGGTGCACAAGCTCGACCACACCTCGCGGGTGTAAATAATATCTTTTCACTTGGGATTCCCAGGGCTCCAGGAAACTTTGAATATGCCGGACAAACTGTATACAGCCATTTATGTTTTTTTATTGGTTCATTTGTTTTTCAGCTTTAAAACAAATACCTATCTACTTCAGTAGTTGGGAGGAATGCTGCAATGCTGTTTTGCCGTTAAACTCCAGACACCTTTTAGTGACTAGGAAACTTTCCATCGACATGAGGGTGAGTAGATAACTACTGGATTTTCATTTTAGATCAAACTTATCCTTTAAAAGCTGCACAGTGCAGTTTATTGGATAAAAAAAATAATACGTATAAAAAGATCTTCATTGGCTGATTTTTTTATGCCATGTCCTGATATAAGTGCCTGCAGGCTACCGTAGTTGCAGCTACATACGTCATCACTGTTAGCAGTATCGTAGTTACCAAGGTTAACAAGTTAGCAACAACTCGTATGTGCTAGTGAACAAAGAGCATGTTCAACTTCCAGTGGCGACTCACGACTTCTTTTCTATTTAAACAGGATCTCATTCTCCCCCGTTGAGGAGTGTAACTCAAAATTCTTTGACTGAAACATTAACATCTTGTTGCATAAATATAATCACAAATCTCAAAATATTAGTCCTTAATTGTTGTTTTTCGACAAAAAAAAAAAAAAATCCATTGACCAGTTCTAATATACCTTTGTTAGCAGATGCATAATCACAGAATATAATCCCAAAACTTCATATAATTAACTGTTATCAGGTAACCATTTTAGTCTAAAAAAACCAAAAAAACAGCTGATAGCATTCAGTCCACATTAAATGTGTAATGTCATACTACTTTATGCTAACTTGCTAACCTGGGTAACTATGATACTACTAACAGTGTGTGTTAGCAGTATGCGACTGGTCAGAGACGTTCTTTGGACTGGTGGCTTGCAGGCAACTCATGTCACAACATGCCTGAACAAACTCAATAAACGAACGCTCTGTTTTCATGACTGAATAAACACAGTTTTACTTTGTTTATATGTGGCAGAACCTGCCAACTTTCTAGCTTCAAACAATGTTCTCGCTACCTTATTTTCCACTTAGAACAGCTTGTTTATTCCGTTATGGTAAAAAAATAAAAATAAAAATGTTTTATTTTTTTTGATCAATATTGTAATTATCAAAATTCTGAGTTTAATTTGCTTCGCCAAAACGACATAGTGCTCCTTTAAGTGTGCTGAGTCAGTCTGAATTACCTCACCCAGCACTGACAACCACTGTGCTGCAGGAAATAGTCTGCACCTGACTCACCTGTGTGGCCAAATAAAGGTGGCTCGCTGTGTGTACAGATATGTAACGCTGCAATCTCGCTAACATCATTTTTAATTTATTTTTTACTATACTAATAACGTTAAGTTAGGAGTCAGTGGGGTTAACGCTCCCACCTCTGATCTCCACCCATCATCACTACTTAGTGCTTCGTCATTGCTGCGGCGCCGCCTCTCCGCGGGGACCTGATCGGAAAGTCTCCAACCTGCTCTGAAGGGAAACACCGGAATCATGGCATCAAAATAAAGGTGTGGGAAAACGCGCAGAGGACACATCCGTCCGCTCAGGTAGGTTTCGCCCACTGACACTGTCACTGTGTTGACATCGCATACTTTTTTCCTTCTTCTTCTCCTCCTTCATTTCCCGTCTCCTCGCGGCGGCGGCGGCGGTTCGTTTGGAGTTCACTGCACCGTATTTAGATGGATTAACTTACGGCAAACACGACGAGGTCAGGCATGTTTGTGCTGTTAGCCGACAGAGGAAACAAGACGCAGGAGTCACAAAAACCCCTTTGGAGTACACGGTGAAGGTGGTAAGAAATGTCTGCCAGCGGTTGCTTTCACCTGCCTTGAGAGTCAAGGCCCCTAAATACTTTGTATACCACAGATACCTAGCTTAAATTATGACAAACAAGATAAGTCAGACAAGCTAATGCCACTTGAAGTATGTATATTTTATGACTAGGTCTGTTTTATCATGCTGCAAATGCAAAACTTGTGTTATTGTTTTTTTACTTTAACAACCGATTTGGGTCAGATATACCCTTGTGATATTGTTTCCCTCTCTTTTTATCTGTTCTCAGAAGATGCTAACTAAATGCTAAATTGTTCCCCCCCACAGGGCTGTTCATGATAACGTCATAATTCAGGGCACAACAGTGTGTAATAGATTAGTAGTTATTGCTGTAGAGTCATTTATTATGTAAAATAGAGGGTTTGTTTCTTACTTGACAATGTGTGCTGTCATCCTTTTAATTTAATTCATATAAACTCTCTATTATGTGTCTTTTCACTGAGATAAAATAAGTGTTTACTGACCTGACACTGTGTTTCCCTCCCTCTCTCTCCCTGTCTCCGACCTGGTAACCCTGTCTGGGATTATCCATTTAATCTTCTCCATGGATGTGATGTGAGTATCAATTACCATTTGAGTTATATAAAAAAAAAAGTGTATGAGAAAGGCATTATGATCCGATTGAGGCATTGCATGTTTGAATGATATTGAGGGCTTTGCATTCAATTTTTGATGCAGCACATACAAAGTGACAATTATCTCACCTTAACAAATATACATGTAGAAATATGGCCCCTTTAATGCAGCACAATATGGCTTCAAGGTTATTCAGGGTGTGATTAAGCTCTCAGCTACAGAGAAGTATTTCATTTATATTTATGCAACCATTCTATTAAGTCATCACTCATCAGTCTTTACAGAGCCTATTAAATATTAATTCTTTATTACTTATATTTGACATGCCATTCCCACTGGGATCTGAGTGCAGATGTTGTAGACATCGTTTGTATCCTCTGCTTGCACATATTCGCTGTTGGTGTGACTGGTTGGACTGCTTTTCTACCATGATTCTTCCTGCATTTATGTGACGTGACCATTTCTTTATGTCACAGGACGAAAAGGTTGTTTTGCTTTATTTTATGATTAAGTTATACAAAAAATGGATGACATCCTTTTCAACGTTCAGCATCAAACAGATGTAGAGATTTTGTTAAACATTTTCAAGTAATCCCAGTGAGAGCTTTCGTAGCTGGAATTACGGCTTTATGTTGGCCTGCTGGTGTCCACATCGGACCAGTTTTGGGAGGGGTAGTGTGACCATGTCGCCCTGACGCATCTGGACGCAAACACGTCTTTATCTCTAATGAACACATGCTCCCAGGGTGCCTTACAGCTCTATGTTAAGGTAGATTAGTGTTGGTAGGGATTCCCTCTCTCACAACACATAATTAATGTTGAACCAGTGATTTGATCTTTCACTGTGGAGAGTTTTTTTTAATGTAACACTCAGTGTGCACATATTTTCACACAGATTGCTGTGTATGTTTGGGAAATGTAAGTGTAAAAGAGGTTATTGCATTTTCTAATGTATGGGTGTCAGTATATACCGATATTGATGATAACAGTGATACTTAAAAAACAAATATTGATATTGTTTGAACAAAATACCTATGATAATACTGTGTAGTTAATAATTTGCCTCTTAAATCATGTGTGTTTCGTTTCTCTTGCTTTGTCATAGTAGGTGGCGGTTTCACACCTTAACATTAGTTGCCACCTACCATAAAATGGAGAAATATGAATTTAGTCAAAGTCAAATTATTATTTTTCTACACTTTTGTGCGGTTATGGCTACAGACACTCTCTCCTCTGCCATACACTTGTATTCTAAGTCTTATTTATTTACCAAAGAAGAAAAAAGAGACACAGGAAACAAAGTTAAAGATGGTTGTTTTTTCATGTGAACATTTTCTATAGATTCAAAGATAATATCGATATTGGGAATCTTTTAGACCTTGATAATCATGTCGAGTGAATTTGGTAACATGAAAACACTATTAAAGTATATGTTGAGAATTTTTGTGAAAATGACATTTGGTCAGTTCTTACTCCAGACCTATAATACTGATTGTTCAGCCATGTCAACACAATGCATGTGCATGGTTGATTCATTTGCCATCCATCCACCAGGTGGCAGTGTAATTTAAGAAAACATGGTACAGGAGCATTAGACGATCAAACACAAAGTAGCATGTACTTAGGTGGCCTGGAATGTCCACCACAATCTCTTCAAAGTACTGTGAGCTCCAGGGCTTGGTGCAGTGTTTTTTTTAAGGAGATCTCAGATGACATCAAAGTGCATGCATATTAATATGGCATTTCATTTCCAGTGTGACTCATCGCTTTGCATTGTCTCTGGATGCAAATGTTTGTGGCTGTTTTCCTAGCAGCAGGAAATCCACAACAGTTTTGTTGAGAAACTTGTCCTTTCCTATTGTCCGCTTTAGATTAAGGTACTTAATGTACTGCTTAATGTAATATCCTGAATTTTCCCCTCAAATAGACATGACATAGTTTAATTTAAATTCTCTTAGTTAAATTCTCTTGTGTGTGTGTGTGTGTGTGTGTGTGTGTGTGTGTGTGTGTGTGTGTGTGTGTGTGAAAGTGCGGATTCAAACTGGGCCTAAAACAAGATGGATGGGCAACATGTCTGCTGGCAGAAAGGGGGCAGAAACATGGAACATTCCTGGTTCATTAATTCTTCATAACTTAATGGTGTGCTATGAATATTGATGCGCTGTTACCATCTATCCCGTTAGTGCTCTTGAGAGCTCAGATCCGGTGCACAAATAAAACCCCTGCAAACCATGCCTCCATCACATGCACACAAAATTCATATTTAAAGCATTTTCAAAGCTGCACAAGTTGTTTTACATAAGAGGGAAGGCGGCGCGGCGTGTGGTGTGTACCCAGATGCAGTATTGAAAGTCGGAGAGCGATGAATTGGGTGGAAGTGGTATGGGACGTTATGTAATCACTGACTGATGGAGCCAGAGAGGGATAAAGATGTTCCAAACAAACATAACCCCCATGCACTCAGCTGGAATAATGCACTGCGCCATCGCATGTGCGTGTTTGCCCGTGCTTTTGAACAAGCGAGGTAGAGTGATGGAGGAAAACAGAAAGTGTGCGTCAGTGTGTTGGGTGTGTCTTCTGTGCGAGTGGCTCGTCTCACTCAAGAGTCTGTGGTTCCAGTCTGTCACTGTCTCAAGGGACCGTGGGTTTGTGAGTGCTGCTCCTCTTCTCCTCCCCTCTCTTTTCTGCCTCTCCTCCCTCTCCTGGGTCCAGCTAAACACCTGCTCCATGCAGGAGGCACACAGCAGTGCAGGGGTTCCTAAGCAACTGAAGGCAACGCGATGAGTTCATGTTCTCTTTGTTTCCCCTCCCTCAGCCTTCCACTAGTTATCTCCCCGGCTTTTCATTCCAAAACAGTTATGAACTATATGCATAAGTACTTTCTGCATGTACCTGGCTGGGGTTCATCAGATTTTTCCTGTTAATGCTTAATGTTACGGTAAATGTTAAACACCACCAGTGGGTGTGCTGTTGTGCTGCCGATGCGTCATTACTTTGCTCAGTGATCAAAGTCTAAATAAGAAAGCACGATTATCGACTGTTACCGTTCTAGAGAGACTCTTCTTTTTTAGCGTCTGATATTAGGTGTTGCTTCGTGATACCTATTTTGGACTTTATGATGAGATTTAAAGATCGCCTTTGTACTGGTAAGACATTTTATTCAATGCATAGCAGAATTAATTGCCCAGAAATGACATGTGTCACCGCTGTACATGCTGCATGAACTTGTCAGTGTGAGACAAAGGTGAGGGTCTCTTTACCCCATGTGGCTGTCAGAATAATGAACCCCTTTACCCCCTTCCTCCCTCCTTTCTGCCTATGAGCCGTATGGCCCTAATGGGGTCAGGCAGATGGGTGGGGACCATGCCGGGGTCCATTAAGACAGCTTGATCGGACGCACATGTGTGTGCTGGTTTGTTTTTGAATGTTTAGATAAAATGATTGAGGGTGGGTCTGGTGCCGGACTTCAAAGTCCCCGTCGTTACTACGATTCTCCTCTGAATTTGAAAACCCTGCCTTTCTTAATATCTGACCAATTGGCTCAAGGTTGTCATGCGGTGCAGATGAATGCACCATGCGGCGCCTGAATAGACTGGGCAAGCCTCTGTGGAGCATTGCTGTGGCCTCTGTGCCTCCCTCCTGTTCCTGGACATTGCACTGTGTTAATGATTGCACTCTTTGGCCCGCCTCACTCCATGCCTGTTGGGGATTGCTCTAAGGCGACTTAATGTATTATTGTACCAACCTAGGGATGAGTTGTGAATTAAAACTTGACAATGTAAATACCATCTTGTACAAGCACACATATGCACAGAATCTGTGGTTTATCAGTATATTTTATGACTTATAGTAGTGTTTTCTAGGGTTCGATTGCTGCAGCGAATATTTATAATATAAAGAAATATCCGCCTGTGTTTAAATATCGTCATACTTGAAAGGTGTGGAGCAAATTAATTGAGCATTTTGTTCAAGTTGCATCCATCTCCTCCACCTTTTGCATGCGGTCGGGAGGCGTGCGGCTCGGTTGGTCATCTCCAGTCCCAGCCTCGGTGAGACTCCACCCCTTTACGAGCATCGGACACCTTCAGCAGCACAACAAAGCATGTGTGGCTCCGCAGCATTGTTTCTCCTCTGAACGTGCGGAATATAGGATTTTGTCGGATTTTGCGCCGTTTGCTCTCCCATTGATGCTAATCCCAGAGTAGGTAAGCCAAGTTTGATATGTGCGTCGGCCGGGCGGTGGGGATGAGTTGGTGTTTATTTGTTTTGTTGTACATTCGGCGCCATTTTCATACACAGATTTGTTTAAATACCCCGGCACGCTGGCTCGTTACAGCCTCTGACTTCTGTGCAGGCTTAGCCTGAAAAAAGTTGCAAATTTACCCCGTTTTAAGATATATTATCGTGAGGCTTTTGAGCGATTATTTCTCAAAGCCAACTAAAGTTGCACTGTATAAATGTTGCCCGATTAAAACAGCCCAGTAGCAGTCCTACAACATCCTCATAAATCAGAAACGCTCCGTATCAGTGGAGGCAGCGATGCGTTTTCACACATCCATGTGTTGTTTTGGTAAAAAAGAAAAAAGAAAAAATGTGCATCTAAGCTCTCACTGTGTTCTCAGTGAGCACACTGTTTAAAATTTTTAAGAAAGGTACAGTTTAGAAAAAATGTTTGTTTACACAATTAGGTATATTATAAAGTTATGTAATGGTTGATTAATATCTGATATGCAAGGATGAATGATGACTATATGGGGGAAAACATTGAATACATTTTCTGTTTTCAGTTTCCCTCATTCTTTCTATTTAACAACGGCTCATTGTCACATTAAGTACACAGGGGTCTGACGATCAGTGTCACTGGTTACAGTAATCCTAAATTAAGATTAAGAATTAACAGAAAGGCGACAGGATTGCCCTATTTTGTCTAATAAATAATTCACATTTTAAGTAGTTATCATTCCAGATCTGATGATCAGATCTTCTGTGTCGTCATATCAGGAATGGGTATTCTTGTTCTTGAAATCTTTGTGAGGTGTGTTAAAGCTATTTTCAAGAATCCGTCAGATGCTGTTGTTGTTGTTGTTTTTTCATGCCGCTTCAGAGATGGCATCGCTCTTGGATTAAATTTTCTGCTTGAGATGACTTGCTTTTACCCCCAATATGAGTATATGGGTTAAAAATATCCATCTTCGCTGGAGGGCGGCATATGTGCATGTGTGTCTGTTCCTGTGTGTGTGTGTGTGT
>CAEMYA010000161.1:5724924-5764404 GCA_903131615.1 Diplodus sargus
GTGTGTGTGTGTGTGTGTGTGTGTGTGTGTGTGTGTGTGTGTGTGTGTGTGAGTGTGTGCATGCGCATGCCTGTACTATCCATAACGCACTTAAGAGAAGAAACTCATCCAATAAGCCTCATCTCCATTGATGATACCACTGGATATATATAGTCAGATAATCTTTTATGAAGCGCTGCAGATATGACGTAGGGAGGATGAGGGAGAGGCAGCATTAGTGGAGTAGTACTGGTGTGGCTTGCATGACAAACCCATGTAAACACAGAGGTTAAAAAATGACAGAGATAAGACCTGGGTGCCTAGGGTCTCCTGTAATGCTGAATCAGCAGTGTTGTGAACACCGAGCTGCTGAAATGATGCTGAAGGATGTTTTTGGCTCTGCTGTGTGAGAGTGAGGTCACCGAGGTCCCAGAAGAGCTTGCTGGTGTTAATCCTCTTTTGGGAGTTATGATGCATTCGTGCAGTTAGACTACTACTCTGTTGTGTGAGCATTACTAAAGAGGAAAGCGACTCCACATGCTATAGAGTTGTTTGAGCTTGTCTTCATGAATGAGGCAGTCTGCGGATGAGACTAGTATAAAAACATCAAACTCTACATAATCTTCACACAAAATATGAAACAGTAGAATCACTTTATATATTACTTTAAATATAGTAAGTAGAGTTCACGTAGAGTATAGAGTTACAGTTCTCCAAAACCTTTAAGAAATTACTTTTACTATCTGGATGCGGATCTGGATTTTTTGTGTCTCACATAAAAAAAGAACGCTAATGTACATATATACTATTCTGTCAGTGTGGTTTGGCTATGGTGATGTTCAAGATGGATTCAGAATTGCTTTCAGGGCAACCACAGTAAATCAATCTTGCTACTTCATTCTTTTCCCATGTCAGTTCATGTTACAGCATCTGGCTCATAGACCATCTGTGTGTATTGATTAGTTTAGAACTGGGTTTGGGGTAGGATTACACAGAGGACTAGACTGAAGTAACCTTTTGTAGCTAAAAAGCTTTTTGTTGGGCATCACCCGGTATTCAAAGGATACATGTTGTCGCACTTTCCATGATTGCAGCGCTTTATTTATAGTTTGATCACATTGTTTAAGGGTTTACATGTCGCACCATAATCTTACATGCGTTCAGTACTATTTTGCACCAAACGATCGTTTAATGAAAAGGTCATGTGTACACTGTAAAGACTTAAGACATTCAATGCTGGCCCATTTTGTGTGTATGCGCGATGCTGCTGGGCAGGCTTGCATGTTTTAACTGATCATACGAACAGTTTAGCTTGGCACGTGCTAGCATGTATGTTGGCATGTGTGTATCTGTGTTTACTCAGAGATGTTAATAGGAGCCACCATGTGGCCATAGGATGGATATCTTGGCTTTCGGTTCATTTCTGTTGATTGTCTGCCAGGTAGGCGGGGCTCCACATAAAACCATGAATCAGCACAGCTGATTGCAACTTCAGCCAGCTTTTCTCTCTCTCCCACACACCAAGAGACACACACAGATACATGCACACGCATAGAGGCAGACTGCAAGACAGAGAGAGAGAGACAGAGAATCAGAGTAGAGGGAGACAGTGAGATAGATACTGTAGGCAGGTAGATGGATAGAGATAATCTCACTTGGTCACTTGGGGGCTGATTAACTCTAAACTCCCTCTAATTCCTTAAGCCTACCCGCAGCACCCAGGAAACATGCTTTCTTTTTGTCCTACCATTCATCTAGGGTAACATTATTGTGGAATTCATGTTACTTGTCAGTGTTGAGAAGGAATGTTCAGTGAATTCACTCAAACCAAATCAAATCTCTCTTTCTCTGATGTCTGATAAAGTAGTCTGAGCATCTGCGGCTGTGCACACATGTATGCTCATGTGCATATGGGTGTTATGTGCAGTGCGCTGTGAACAGAAATAGATATGAGCTTGTCTGTAAAGGCTAACTAATGAGTCCCTGCATCCTGAGTACATGTAGCTATTTATACACTATACCTCCTCCTCCTTCTTCTCTGCAAGCTCTTCCCCATTCACTGCTCTTGTCTCATCTTGTCACACCAATATACGCCCACGAACACACGCAAAGCAGCAGCGCTACATCGTCAATGGCAAATAAAATGAAGGCATTGCTATCTGCACAAATTCCTGAATATATTGAAACAGCAGTTAAGTCATCATGTCAGCATCAATTCAAAATGAGAACGGTTAATAAACTGGATCTCACACTGTTGGTGATTTTCATATTTAATCGACATTATGCAACTATTTTATCTTAAAAATCAGCTTCCAAATTCTTTTGATGCTGATTTGTGATAAGGAGAATACTGCTTTACGATACTATGTCACACGCCACCGGCTATTGTTCTTCAATTTAACACTCACATTGGTCCCAAATGCTCATGAAGGTCCAATGAAAATATGACAGCTGAAATGGCTTGGATGAAAGCGATGTGGGGTACTGAAATTAATGAATTTACTATTTATCAGACCACAAAAGCAACAAGAATTAGGCTTGGAAAACGATTGACACACGAGCTGAGTGTTTCTGCGGGTCAGGCCTCACTGATTACAGCTGAAAAACATTACTACATAACTTTATTCAATGACTTTCGCGAAACTGGATATGTAATGGAGAAGATTACTCAGTGATTTATGAAGTTTTCTGATGGACACATAGCTTTACTGCTACTAACTGTAGCTGCCACCTGCTCAGACAGTCCTCAGGCCCAGGTCAGGATGACCCATGGGAGAGAATCGGCTAATAGAACCACTAACTGCATGGCTAACTGAGCTAACGAGCTAACGGCAGCTGCAGGTACCAGCAGATAGCAGTTACTTTAGGAAGGTGTAAGGCTATCTGTCCATCAGGAAACTCCATAAACCACTGACAGTTGAGGCAGAGCAGCCAAAGGACATTAGAAGGAAAACCAGAAATGGTTTTCCCCATAAAATATCTAGATCAGATTTTTTGTTGGAGCTGCTATCAGTCACGTTAGTACGAAAATTATGTATATTTAAATTGCACTCCTGGCGAATCTGGAGAGGCGCCAAGCTGCAAAAAAAATTAATCTTTGTATTAATAAATTTCTACAAAACACAAGTCATTTAAACTCATCATCATCATCTTGTGGCAGTAACCAAGATGTGATTCACCATGCCATGCCAAGAATCTTTGAAAACCCCAAAAGTCAATGAGAGACAAACGACGTTCTCTCTCTCTCCCAATAAAATCAATGTAATTGAGTGGTCTTCATCCCCCCATTAGGGCACAGAATATTTGAACTCCTAAAATCAGGTAAAATGTGACATTTCCTTTACGTGAAATATGCTGATTATTGAATCAAATTTCAAATGGTCTTCCTGCAGGGACACCAAATTCAAATAAGAGTCACTGAAACTCTAAATCAAATGATTATTCAACTCCAGCCCGGGCGTTTGCACCTGATCCAGCAGCTCAGTTTGAGCTCAGTCTTGCTAGAGGGTGGCCTACTTCATCTATAATTTAGCTCATTAGCGACAGTAATTATGTAGGATTTAGGGCAGGGTTTCTTTTAACAGTGCTGCAATATTTCATCTAATTACCTCCATCCCCAAAAAACGTATTATGTGTGATTGATGCTGTATTGAGAGCTCCTATGGTGTGGCTGTCACTATCTCAATCAGTCATGATACAGGTTAGGTCCTGCTCAGCTGGCTGATAGCAGAGATGTTAGATAGGAAGCACAAAATGGAGGAGGCAGCAGACACAAGCTCAGCTGGTCCATTAGGAGCATGTCTGTTTCCTGACAATCACAATTGAGATGACGGAGCATTAAAAGACCCAAAGGAGCCCGTGAGCGTTGATGCATACCGGTGTGTGTGTGTGTGTGCGTGTGTGCGTGTGTGCGTGTGTGTGTGTGTGTGTGTGTGTGTGTGTGTGGTGTGTGTGTGTGTGTGTGTGTGTTTGGTGACCTAGGGAATAGGCCTATGGGGGGTCCTGCGGGGGGAAGGGTAGGCAGGATTAGTTATAGTGTGCGGTGCAGTTATTGGTCACTGGACACAAACAATGGGAGGGCTAAAGAGGATTTGGTCTGTGTGTGTACCCCCTCCTCCCCCTCCTCCTCTCCTGCTGTCCTGTAGTGCCAGTGGGAAGTGCATGGTATAGAGAGCCAGGCTGCACCCTTTGGGGCGGCCCTGTACATCTGGAAGATTGGCCTGTCTGCTTGTCTAGCATCACCCCTCCCCCATGCCATACAAGGCAGGGTGGGACTTGAACTACATATGGAAGAGACAAACACAGCCACATTAAGTCACCAATTAGACAGCGCATACTCCAGACAGGATGCAAGCCAGTCTCATCAAAGACAAAAATTGATTGTGATGTTAGTCTGATAAATCTCGCTTAGGAGAGGTGTAGCTTGATTACGTAATACCTGCAGTGTATTTCAGTCAGTTGTGTGATTCGATCAGCTGGTTAGAGGTTTCTAAATATACCAGATCTGTCCTCATGCTGCCACACCATTGATACAAAGTCGTGTGGGTTAGATTGCAAGGCCCTTTTTGTAACTTTGAAGCACATCATTGTACAATAAGTCAGTTAAGCAAAGATGTTTACACTGTTGGATATTGGCAGCACTCTAAAGTCAGTTCGAAAAGGACAGAAGGCAACATTTGCTGCTACATATATTAAAGTTCTGTTTTGAAATAGACCATGTGGATAAAAGCTTCACTGTATATGTAATGTAGCCACAGTAATTGCTCTGCAAAATGTTTATTGGTCTGCACGTCTATATGCTGATACTTTTATCTGTGTTAAGCTAATGTCAGAAATTAAGATTCTGAATTACATCAATGCAAAAATCTATATCTATATTTTCCATGAAGCAGTCTTTCTCATTGATTTGCAGTACTGCCCCCACAGTGACCTAATCCACTAATCAATACTAACAGTTTATTGACCATTTTGTGTCATTTCATGGTATATATTATCATGATACCTAGTGCTGGTACCTTACATGACCTGTGCAGAATGGGTTTGTGTGCGATGAAGAGCCACGCATGTTTGGCGATGATCCAGGCGGTGCTAATACGCAGCCTCGGTGCAGAATGCCTCCTTTGTGTCAGTGAGATTTAATGAGTCTGCGATAGGCTGTGTTGTGAGCTCACCATCAGAAACTCCATGTAGACACAGACACACTCTTCAACAAGGAAGCCTATTGTGTGATGAAGTGATGTTTGTGTATGTGTGTGTGTGTGTGTTTGAGTTGGTGTCTATAATGTGTGGGTGGCAGTTGGCTTCGTGTTTTATGGAATAAGTCTCATTGATGCCACTCAGAGTGGGCGACTAACAATAAGTTAAAGCAGCAATTTAAATGACTTATTGTAGAAAAAATGCCTGTGGTAAATTGATCTGGCTTAGATCGTCAGCTTAAACAATTCAGTATTAAGTGAGAATAATGAAGAATGCATACAGATTGACCAAAAAAATTTGCATGATAAAAAAGATAGTAATGTCTGTTATTCTCATCATCATGTATTGAAAAAAATCAAAACAATTGGGCCTATTGTTATTGAAGATTTAACAAAAAAATAATCTTTTTTTGTTTGTAGAGATACATCTAATAATTGTCATTATCAAGTAATTTAAAATGAGCAATTATGCAATAAGTGGATTAATTATTTGAACTTTAATTTGTGAAAATTGTGAAAGTGACAAGGTCCTGAAAATGTTGTTTTTCTCTGATCAACTGTTAAAAGCTAAGAGATATTCGCTTGCACATAACCCAAAAATAATTCAGGAATCTAGAATCTGAGAACTGTAGTACAACTTACTTATTGGATCAGCATAGTATAGTCCATGTGTTACATTTGCTTGCCATTGTGTTCTACACACAGGCTAATAGTCTACTGCTCCTAATCTTGTTTGTTGTGTTCCAAGTATAGCTGTGCTGTGCAATGTCACACTCTGTACAGCACCGTGACCTTTCTCCATCTCTGACTCTCTCCCAGTGGCTACCATGACAACAGAGGCGAGTGCAGTGAGCGAGGCGGACACTGAGGGCAAGCAGAAGGCCAGCAGCGCCAAGCCCGAACCTGAGCCAGAGAACAAGCAGAAGCCAGAGGCGGCCGCGGCCAAGCCGGAGGGGGAGAAGTCGAGCAAGAAGGCCCAGGAGCAGGCCTCTGAGCCTGGGCCTGCTGACGTAGCTACCTCCCCTGAGGAGGACCAGCTAAAGCCTCGCACCCGGACCTCTGCTGGTAAAGGCCTGTCTCGCCTCTTCTCCTCTTTCCTTAAACGGCGCTCACAGTGCTCTGAGGGAGAGGGGTTTGAGGTAGAGAAAGCCAGAGAGGAAAAGGCAGACAAGGAGGAAAAAGCTGACAAGCCAGAAGAGGAGAAGGAGGAAGAGGTGAAAGGTGAAGAGAAGGAGGCTAAAGTAGAGGAGGCAACATCTGAGGCAAAAGAGGTTAAAAAGAAAGAGGAAAAAGAGGAAGAGAAAGAGGAGAAAAAGAAAGAGGAAGAAAAGGTTGAGAAGAAGGGAAGTAAAAAGAAAAAGAAAGAAGCCAAGAAGAAAGGAGAGAAAAAGGATGAGGACAAGGTGAAACAGGAGGAGGAGAAAAAGGAAGAGGAAAATTTGAAAAAGAAAGAAGAAAACTTGAAAAAGAAAGAGGAGCAAAAAGAGGAGGAGAAGGCAGAGCAGACTGTAGAAAAGGGGGAGGAAAAATCAGAGACAAAAGAAGAAGAAAAGAAGGAGACTGCTGAAGTTAAAGAGAAGGGGGCAGAAGCCGGGAAGAAAGAGAGTAAAGACGAGGAAAACATTGACAAGAGGGTTGCAAAGAAAAAAGAGAAGGAGGAAAAGGTAAAGAAGAAGGAAGAAGAAAAAGCAAAAAGGAAAGCTGAGGAAGAAGAGAGGGTAAAGAAGAGGGAGGAAGAGAAAGCAAAAAAGAAAGAGGAAGAAAAGGTGAAAGAGGCCGAAAAAGCAAAGAAGAAAGAAGAGGAGAAGACAAAAAAGAAGGAAGAGGAGAAATCAAAGGAGACAAAAAAGAAAGAAGAGGACAAATCAAAGGAGACAAAAAAGAAAGAAGAGGAGAAAACAAAGGAGTCAAAGAAGGAAGAGGAGGAGGCAAAGGAAGAGGTAAAGAAGAAAGAGGAAAAGGAGGAGGAAAAGACAGAGGACAAGCAAAAGAAGGAAGAGGAAAAGGGGAAGAAAAAAGAGAAGGGGAAGAACAAAGGAAAGAAGGAGGCGAAAGGTTCAAGTGAGGAGCAGGTGAAAGCGCCTATTGCTGCTCCAGAGCCGGAGCTTAAAACTGAACCAGACGTTGAACAGGCTGCTGATCAGCACTCAGTAAGCAGCGCAGAGACGCAGGTGAGTCCACCCACTAATAAGAGTTGAACCTCCTTTGTTAAATCTATGAAAAAACTCAAGACTAACTTTTTTTAAAAATCTTTGGACAGAGCCACACTAGCTCTTTCCACCTGCTTTCAGTTGCTGTGCTAAGCTAACCGACTTTATTTTCAATGGACAGAGAATGATATCTATCTTCTCATCTAACTCTGGGCAAGAAAGCGAATAAGTGCATTTCGCAAAAGTTTAGCTTTTCTTTTAATCAAGAGAGTTCAAAGCGGGACAGACGTCGTGACAAAAATCTGCAGAGAAAGGTCATAAACTGAGCCCTTCTGAATAGAAAGTCATGCTGCAGATTTGACTGTAGTAGAGGAACACATGTTTCTTTTTTCTTCTAATGAATATTTTATGATGTCGACAGCTTGCTCAGCGAAAGGAGCTATGCTGCTTGGAGCTGAATGCTTCGTCTGATGATCCATGCTGGTCTTGACTAGAGCTAGCATCAACAGCAGTATATGCTGTTTACTGGGTTGTATTAATATTAGCGCTGTCATCATGTGAAAACAAAGTACATTGTGTCCTCCCCATTCTTTTTTTTTATCTGTATCTGACATCCTTTCTGAATGTCTTGACTCTGCCAGCCACCACAAGAAGAACACAAGGAAGAAGCTGAGATAAAGAAGGAGCCTGAAGTAGAGGAAGAAACGAAGAAGGAGGACACAGAAACAAAAGAGGAAGAACCGGCAAAACAGGAGAAAGAAGACAAAGTAGAGGAAAAAGGAAAGGAGGAGGCAAAGAAGGAGAAGCCTGCTAAAGAAAAGAAGACAGAGAAGAAGACAGAGAAGAAGACAGAGGAGTCTAAAGGCTCCAAACGTCAGAAAACCATGCAATGCAAAGTCACCTTACTGGACGACACTCAGTTTGAGTGTGAACTTGATGTAAGAGACCACCCAAATTATAGTAATGAATACCATCCCTGTTAAAGACACATTAATGAATATTCCTTTGTCCTTCTTTCTCATGCAGAAACATGCTAAAGGCCAAGAACTTATAACAAAGGTGTGTGACCATGTCAACCTGATGGAGAAAGATTACTTTGGCCTTGCTCACTGGGACACACCGACCAACAAGGTAGGTTGTTTTTGTCTGCATCTGTCATTTCAGGTTCTCTGCAAATGCATGATAAATATTTTAGATGACACTGGCCAGAAATTGGTTGTAAGCAGTTGGTCATTTTATTCCCTTTATTTTCCACAGACATGGCTGGAAGCCACCAAAGAGATCCGGAAACAGGTTTCAGGTGCTGTGTACGAGTTCGCATTCAGTGTGAAGTTCTACCCACCTGATCCGGCACAGCTCACTGAAGACCTCACCAGGTAAAAATCGCTAGTTTTAAAGAAGTAGTTTTGAAGTTTGGAATCCACTGTTTAGCAAGACATAGCATGTTGTATTGTGAGCTTTAGAGGTGCTGGCAGGCACCCTACTTCCAGTCTTTCTGCTGAGCTAAGCAGTGTGATCTCAGTGTTCTCATCTAACTCCCAAAAATGCTACTACAGTAAAATCTCTTAAAAACATATTCAAGTTTTTGTCTACTGAAGTGAACTTGTTTTTCCCTCTCGCATCTTCTTCAGGTACTACCTGTGTCTTCAGCTGAGGAAGGACATTATGCGAGGTGTCCTACCCTGTTCCTTTGTCACACTGTCCCTGCTGGGCTCCTATGTAGCCCAGTCAGAGCTTGGGGAGTATGACCCAGAGGTCCATGGAACAGAATATGTTAAGGACCTGACCCTGGCCCCCGGACAGAGCAAAGAGTTGGAGGAAAAAGTCATGGATCTGCATCGCACGTACAGGTAAATACAGGGGATGGGCATCGACTGGAACAACATAGTGAAGGCTTTCTTTAGTTGGTCAACAGTTATGCAACATGTAACTAAAATGTGTGTAATCACAAGTCACCAGACAGGAATCTTTAGTGTTTCTATAACTATTTAAATGGATGATTTTAGGAGTCCTTCAAATGATAACGCATCATTAAAAAGACCCTTCTTTTCTGTGTTTTTCAAGGTCAATGAGTCCAGCCCAAGCAGACATGTTGTTTCTGGAAAACGCCAAGAAACTCGCCATGTATGGAGTTGACCTGCACCAAGCCAAGGTAGGGATTTGTTTTAATTTTCTTTCCTGTTTAGATGAATGTTTTGTGGCTTACCTGGTGGTGCAGGTTTTTCATGGAAATTCTAAAATCCTAAAGTCCATAGTTAAAGTATGCACCAATTTCCTTTAATTTTTTAAAATGCCTGTCATTGTTTGGCAAAGGCCTGCGTGTATTTCATCAGTAGCATCGTGATTTTAATTACAAAATTGATGTCAGCCCCCCTCCCTTCAGAAAAAAGGAGAGATTAATAACATTTCAAACTCCATGACCTCAAAACCCAAGTCCTCATAGTGTGAGAAAGTCTGCCTCCCAGTGACTGTTTATCGTAATTGCAATGACACAATATCATAACCGTCGTTCACCCCGTTCTTGTGTGTGCAGGATCTTGATGGTGTCGACATCACACTGGGGGTTTGCTCCAGTGGTCTGATGGTTTACAAGGACAAGCTGAGGATCAACCGTTTCCCTTGGCCCAAAGTGCTCAAGATCTCTTACAAACGCAGCAGCTTCTTCATCAAAATCAGGGCATCAGAGGTAAATCGGAATGTACATTTTTACATCATGTATCTTTTTGTTGTTTTTTTTAAAATTAGGATTTCAAATCATACCTCCCTTATCTGTTACCTTGTTACTCTGTTAACTTCTATTTATTACCTATAGATAACTTCTACATTTACACATGAACTCATATCTCTGGAGCCATTCCTTGAACATGTTTTTGTTATGAATTTACCAGCATTATTACACTTATGATATCACTGTGGGATTATGATAATCCCATTGTTGTTTTTCATGTTTTTTTAACTGGTTGGGATTGTTGCTGTTGTGGGTGTTCTTTGTCTATACACATAGACTTGAAGCTTTCTTAACAATAAACTGGGTTATCAATTGAAGTTACCTTAGTTTAAACAAAATCACACAGACCGCAATCCAGGTTTTGGTTCTAGACAGATCTGTAACTTCCATCTTTAGATGTGGAATTCAAATACATTTCATTAAACACATTTTTAATATTTAATTTAAGACATTATTTTTTAGAAGTGACAGGGTTTAGAGTTTGTTCATTCAACCCAGCTCAGGGATGTATGTGAGGTTTTGTGTTGCATGGCGGAATAGAGTCATCAACATAAAGCGATATGTTCAACTTTTACATTTTTTGACTTCTGACTTTCTTCCTTCACTTACAGCAAGAGCAGTATGAAAGCACAATTGGCTTTAAACTGCCCCACTACAAAGCCTCAAAGAAGCTGTGGAAAGTTTGCGTTGAACACCATACCTTCTTCAGGTGAGACCAGGTCGCTCTCGCCTTATTCTGAACGACACTTGCCTGCCTGGCAACAGAGGTCATCCTCAGGTTCTGACTATCCCCTGGATAATTGGCTAAATGGTCTCTGCAGTTTAATCCTGATATTGGCTCGCTGACAGTTTAACCACAGAAGGAAAGCTACCCAAGCAAGCCGTGGTCCTGACCTTAAATTAGACCTCAAAGATTTTGTCTACTTAATAAGATGAAGGTCAGAGTTGTTGCTAACCTTGTTGCGTAACACTGACACTTTGAAGATACAACACAATTTATGTTTGAACTCCTGCTACGGGCTCTGTCACTTTAATGAATTACATTTTGGGAAGATGAAAATTAAACAAATGCTTTTTTCTCTCTCAGAGTTCCAACAGTAGAGCCCCCCGCATCACGTCGTTTCCTTGTCTTGGGCTCCAAGTTCCGGTACAGCGGGCGCACACAGGCCCAGACCCGCCAGGCAAGCTCCATGATTGACCGCCCAGCCCCTCGTTTCACACGCTCTGCAAGCAAGAGACTGTCCCGTAACCTAGACGGAGGTATGTTGAAGTGTGTGATAGGCTGTTGGAATCGCACATGAATCTCGCATTAGAAACACAGGTTCGATAAGCTGCTCTCTGACTTGTTTCGCTCTTGTAGCTGGAGATGAAACTCTCCAGTTCCTACAACGACTCTCCGCATCAACCAGGTCTGAGGTTGATGATTGGTCACTGATGCTGACATCTGACAAACCCCAGCCATCTCATGAATTTCCAGGTACCAGGAGCTGTGTGGAGATGCGCCGGCACTTTTTTGGCATATTTGCAGCATTTGTTTTATTCGTGCTTGCAAACAGCCTTTTCACATCATTTAACATGTTTCATTGTGGCTCATTTGCTTTAATGGCGGTAAACCTTTAAAAAGGATGCTTGTAAGCTGTGGCACAGATGGTTAACTTGTCAGAACGCTGACCTTCTTTGACATGTGGGTAATGTCACCCACCTTGCTTTCCCTGGAATGATCCCAGGGTACCGTTGGTCACTGAAAGTAAGGAGTTTCCTCACAAATTTAACCACGCACAGGCATTTCCAGTCGTGAGGCTGCTGTTCCTCGTTTGTTGGCATTTTCAAAAGTTGATGCTTGACGTATGCTGCACATTGGCTTTCATTTGCTTCTCGCTTGCACCTCTATGTCCAAAATCTTAACAGACTGAGTTTCTTGTTGCTGCTCCAGTGGCTGTCATTAAACCAGGATAAAGCTGGTACTTGAACATCAAAAAAGAATAGACAGTTTCGGCCTTTTTATCCATTCTTGTTTGTGTGAAGCATGTGAGCCATGTTTCATTCAGCTTTGTACTAACCTCGGCTTACTGGACTCCCAATAGTCTGCTACAAATGTCTGGCATCTGGCATTGTTAAAAAACACGCTTGAAGCACTGTGAAGCATTCACAGTGGCTGTCATCTCTCCAGCACAACCATTACATAACCACCATCGCCTCATCATCTCTTTACAGCCAGAGTGAAGGCTGAGCAGTCTTCTGTTCAGTCCGGGGAGGCCGGGCAGTCGGTTCGCACAGTAACAGTGACCTGGCAGGACACTGAGACTGTGCAGACTAGCTCTCAAACCATCACCCAGACATCCAATCAGCCGTGGCAGGAGCTGGCATCTGATGAGCAGCAGCAGCAGAGGCGAAAGGAAGACGAGTGGTCTGCTCTGCTCCTTCGTTACCCCCCTTTTCCATTTGTCCCACCGTCTGATTATGTGAAACAGACAGGTATTTTTTGATTGAAATCTGAACCCAGAATGTGTAAATCTGCTACTTTGACTTGGATTTTGAAGAAAATGCATCTGATTTGAATCCATTCCAGCATATTTACACTTCATGAATTATATCACTACTTATACACTGCATTATCCTTAAAGGCTTCTGTAGAGACCAAGCATGTGGTGCTATTCTGCCGCATATTTTCGAGCATGTGCAGATGGAGGCTCTTGTGTGATTGTTCATCTGGTATGAAATTGTTCATTTTTGTTTCTCTGATGTTGTCAGCTAAGCTCAGGTTGGCAAAAACAAGCTCTATGGACAGACTATTGCAACCAGCATTGAAACAGCAAGATGATTGGTACCTTTACTTTGACCGAATCTTCAGCCTATCCTCACTTGAGCGTACTGACAAACCATGTGAGTTTCCCTGTGTCGAAAAATATGACCTGCAGTTTTAATACTGTTGTACAAAAAGACAATTTCATGGTTCATTGTTTTACTCTCCCCTTTACTCCTCCCAGTCTCTTCTGTAGCTCAGTTCCAGCTCCAGCAGGAGGATGGGCATGGCATTTATGTGGCAGAACAGGAACTGACCAATGAGCAGGTCATTGAGAGGCTGCAGGAAAATGTGACCTTGATAGATAAAATGACAGAGATGCATATTTTGGAAATGAGGTTGAAGGAAGTGAGGTTTTTAGAGGAAAGGCTCCAAGAAATGGATGAGATGGCAGAGATAATCGAGGAAGTAATAGAAGAGGAATTGGGTAAGGAGGAGGTAGATAAGTTGAGAGACGAAGAGGGAGATTTGGAGCTGGGAGAACAAATACAAGCTAGAGGAGTGGCTAAAACAGTGGTGAGGAAATCTGTGAAAAGAATACAGGAGGATGAAGTGGATGAATTAGAAGAGGAGATAAAGCGAGTGTTTTTAAAAGACTTGATATCTGGAGAGGAAGAGGCTGAGGTGAAGCAGGAGAGTCTGGAAGACGTGAAAGATGAGAGCCTGTTAGATGATAGTTTGACAGAGAGGCTACGGCAGATCGAAAAAGAATGGCAGAACGAGGTGGAAGAGAAGTCTGGCTCTTCAGATGTCATCACTACCACTTCTGTAGTGGCATACCATAAGGTGGAGCATAGGACTAAGAAGAGGGTGACTATTGTAGATGAGAGGGGGCCAAGGTGGGAGGAAACTGAAGAAGTGCGGGAACAGACTGGCGTCATGTCAGAGGAAAGCTTAGAAAAAGAAGAGAAATGGCGTAAGACAGAAATACTAGAGGAGATAACTGAGACGAAAGTCTCAGAGAGGCTTCAGCCTGAGGTAAAAACTCTGGTGGCAGATAATGACATCTGGTTCATACTTCTTGACCGCCTTCCATACAAAGCTGTTTTCATACCACCAGGTACAGTATTTCAGTTTAAGTCCTCTACTAATGCCTCTTATATCACTGCTACTACTATCATTACAATTGCCTTCACTAATATTTTTTATGCACAGTTTACATAAAAACATTAACAGTTACACTTAACATCTCCATTATCTTTCTATTGAATGTAAAGAGGGTTTTGCTTTGAAACTTTAATAGGCTGGCTCCTAACTCGTTTTGATGGCTTTTTCTGTTATCTTATAAATATAATTTAACTTTTTTGGAATGGCTGTTTGCGCTGGGTATAGTTTAGGGTTATATTCAGGTGAACTCAGTGTAGTGAAAGTAAGGACCATATCACATATATAAAGAATGCATTCAATGTAGATCTTCTAATGGTGCAAAAGGGGTAAGAAAGTGGATATCACAAAACAAGATAGAAACAACCTCATCCTTCATTTTCTGGTGAATCCAGGAGAAGTGGGTACATTTAAAGGGTGGTGCTTTAGTAACCAGAATGAGAATTAAAGATTCCATATTGTAGACAGAATTATCAGTATGTACAGAGTGCATGTATACAGAGTTGAATAAACTTAAAACAGACTGGCCTACACAGTACATTCCTCCCAAAATGCTGTGCTTATGGTAACAAAACACCAATATTAACATATTAACCAATTTTTCGTGCTGTTGCTGAAATTGTACTTGTCAGCGGCTACAATGAGATGTGTGAAATGCTTGACTCTGGATTTGCAGTCTTGGAATTTGTCTATTGCAAGTGAGAGTAACCCCTCTACTGTCATCATTAGTTACCACCGTGGAAAGTGCTCAGGTGATTGAAGGCGAGTATTTCACCTCAACGGCTGAGATTACAGCAGTTGAGGAGGAAACAGAGGTGATGGTGGAAGAGAGAAAAATAACAGAGGAGGAGGTATGGCGTACATCAGAGATCCCACCACCAGAGACTGTCACAGAAAGAGATGATGACTGGTTTGTGCTGCTGGATGTTATTTCCAGAGAAACACCTTATGTACCACCAGGTACTCCTCAGACTCCCTGTACTACTTTTCAGCTCTCGTGCTTTACTCTGTGCTTTCACGCTATATGTAGCAAGTGTGTGTTACTGCTTGTGTTAAGACTTTCTCCTGACTTTACTCAAATCAGTTGCAGTGAAGGAAAGAGACACACTGGATGCAAAAAGTTTTGTCTCTGTGGTTCAAACTGCACCTGATGAGGAGATTAGAGAAGTAGTAGCTGAAGAAAGGAAGATTAAACATGAGGCACCAAGACTTCTACAAGAAATCCCACAGCAGCCAGTGACAGACAGGGACGATGACTGGTTTGTGTTGCTGGACGTTGTTCCCAGAGAAACATCATATGTACCACCAGGTATTGCTAAAATCCCTCTACTGCTTCACAGCTTTATCAAAGCAAGTAATTATCCTGAGCTTTGCAGATGCTCTTATCCTAAAATCCTCCGTTCTGTCCATAGTGTCTGAGGATTATTTTTTATCCCTTTTGTCTTAGTTGCCGTTCAGCGTGTTGAAGTGTCTCCAGAAGAGCACGTCTCCTTGGTTGAAACGACAACTATTGACAGGATAGAAAAAAGAGTGGAAGTTGTGGTAGCAACCACTGAAATAAAAAAAGATTTGAGTGAAAAGCAAGAAGTTGTTCTGCCACAGGCTGTGAGAGAGATAGAAGATGACTGGTTTGTGCTGCTGGACGTTGCCACTAGAGAACCATCATTTGTACCACCAGGTATTGTCAGCTTTCCCTACAGTCCTTAAAAGCTTATTTTGCCATCTTTGATGTCTCACAATACTTTATTCTGTTTGTCATTAGTTACCATGGGCGAGTATACTCAGGTCTATCGTGAAGAACCAATTGCTACTGTCATGGAAACGATTCCTACTACCTCTGCAACGGAAACAATAACAGTAGAGTCCAGGAAGGAGGTTGTAATTGAAGAGATTGTGTTGCGGAAGGTGGACAAGAAGTTTCCCACACTTATTATTTCAGAGCAAAAAGTACCCGTAAGAGAAAGAGATGATGACTGGTTTGTGCTGCTGGATGTTGTCCGTAGAGAACCATCATTTGTGCCACCAGGTATTGACAACTGCCAATTGTGGTTGCAAGCTTATTTTGTACTTTTTGGTTGAAGTGTCTTTTTTACAATACTTATTCACTCTGTCTTTTATTAGTTACCGTGGCCAAGTACTCCCAGGTTTATCCTGATGAAAGAATTTCTACCGTCGTGGAAACTATAACTGTTGAATCCAGGAAGGAGTTTGTAGTTGAAGAGACTGTGGTGCAGAAGTTTCCCAAGCAAATTATTCCAGAGCAAAAAATATCCCAGCCAATCAGTGAAAGAGAGGATGACTGGTTTGTGCTGCTGGATGTTGCCGCTAGAGAGCCATCATTTGTGCCACCAGGTATTGTCGGCATTTCCCTCCAGTCTTAAAAGCCTATTTTGTAATTTCTACGGGCTGAAATGGCTTTCTTACAATACTTGTTCATTTTGTTTTTCATTAGCAGCCATGGTTGCACAGGTCTATCGAGAAGAAAGAATTTCTACTGTGGTGAAAACAAAAACAGTAGAGTCCAGGAAGGAGGTTGTAGTTGAAAAGATTGTGGTGCAGATGGAGGACACAAATCTTCCCAAGCAAATTATTCAACAAGCAATATCCCAGCCAATCAGACAAATAGATGATGACTGGTTTATCCTGTTGGATGTTGTTTCCAGAGAAGCTGCCTACGTCCCTCCAGGTAACCACTGCCTTCATTTGTCTTTATTTTTAAGCGATTTACCACACCAAAAAAAAGTCTGGGCGTCACAGAAACTATACAAAGATTATTTACGTTGTTAAAACCAGATTCCTCTCGTCTGTCTGAAGCTTGAGAACAAATTCTGATGGTTTTCCGTTTCTCCAGCAGTGCCAAGATAAATTTATCTGACTGTTAAACCTAAAATTGAAGAGATACCATAGAGCAGAGGCTGCAGCAGGTTGATCTTGACCAGATTATAATTATATATAATAATATAATATAATTTCACCCTGTCAGAATTCACTCTGAAACATTTACTTTATTTGCCTGCAGATTCTAAACATTTGTTTGAATATGTTCGTGTCACTCGGCTTCTTTGACTCTGTTGTCTGTTTGTGCCAGTTACTCCTGTTAAGATTATTCCTGATATGAGGAAGTCATTTGAGACTGAGGTGAAGACCACTGAGGTGAAAACCACAGAGACAACAACATTGAAGAAGACCATCATTATTGTGGACAGCAGGCAAGATGAGACACGTCCGTCTGAAATTAGACCAAGCCAAATTGCACCTCCGTCAGAGAGAGGAGGAGGAGATGATTGGTTCATCCTGTTTGACATCATTCGTGAAAAGCCCCTTGTCGTACCACCAGGTATCTTTCATTGCCAAAAGGTCTGCATATGCGTTGCTATAAAAATCAGGCAATTAAGTGGGCTGCATCTGCTGTGTTTTCATTTGCATAAAACCTCAAAGAGCTCTAGCAAATATGAAATATTAAATGAGTTTGTATCACATTTATTTACATTTACTTTGTATGTTAGTTGCTGTGGTTGAGCGTGTTGTGGATGTGGTGGCAGCCAAAACCATACCTGTACCAAAACCAACATTCATCATGGAAGACCTGAGGCCAACTGTAAAGTTGGTGGAGACTAAACCCCCACAACCGAGACAGGTGGATGATGACTGGTTTGTGCTGCTAGATATTGCAACAAAAGCACCAGGTACTCAGCTGTACTAATAACATGGTGTTGGTTACATAATTCGCTTTGTTCAGTATATGCATAGGTGGAATTCTGAATTGAGAGGGTTTTATGTATTTCTTGCATTAGTTGCTGTGGCTGAAATTGTCCGTATGCGCCCTGAAGTAAGACCAGCTAAAGAGATTGCAGCCATAGAGCAGAGGGCACTGCAGAGCATTACTATAGTGGAGGAGAGGCGGCGGCAGGAGAAGGTGGTACTGCAGAAACCACGTCCAGCAGTGAGAGAGGTGGAGGATGATTGGTTTATTCTTCTGGATTTGGCCACTAAGAAATCAGGTATAACTAAAATGATTCAGTCCAGCTATACTATACATTTCTACTTGATTTACAGAGCACAGTTACTCTGTGATATTTGATCCACTGTGCTATTTCCCTGCAAATGCAAGTGTCGTAATATTTTGTACTTAATTTCCACAATAACACCTGGTTGTTCATTTGTATTAGTCGCTGCACCTGAGCGTATCCAATTCCCTGTAGAGAGGAGAGCTCCGACTGCTGTGGCCAAAACAAGGATCACAATTTCTGAGACGAGACCACAGTTTGAGAAACGGATCCTGGAGGAAAGACGTCCGCTCACACACACGCATGTCAATGATGATTGGTTTGTTCTATTGGATGTTGGCGCAAAAGAGTCAGGTATTTTTCTTTTTGCCCATTTGGTTTTATTGCTTGGCAGATGCCTCAAATGGCTCAAACCTAGTCGCGCTTCCTTCGCTCCATGAAACGCTATTAACATTCACAGGATACAGCGACTTCTCTTCACAAGGGAAAGTGTCCACAGATGCCAATGCACATTCACCATCATTCAACGAGCTTTGACCGTGCTACGTTACATCGATCGAAGAAATAACACTTTCTTCATCTCAGCTTCTCACCAGTTCAACAATCTCCTTGCAGCCTAACGTCATATGCCTTTGCATCTAACATCGGATTTAAACGACAACTAATCCACGCTTTTGCTCTCATTTCACTTTGTGGATATTCGCTTCTTGCCCGCCTCAGATTCATGTCCATTTTTAAAAGAGACTGAGCAGATCAGGTACAGTATACTCCTGCAGTGTGTGCTTATTTGGTCACAACAAGGCTGAAGAACGTAAGTATGATGTTACAGCTCGCATTGATGCACTTCATCGTATTACTGTATTCTTGTTTGTATCTGTTTCAGCATATCCATATACGATCCTATCCTTGTATAAAATATATTTCTTTTTTTTTTAACATACATTTTGTCTCTATTTTGTCTAGTGGTGATCACACAGAGTGGGAGGGGCACCCGTCCTGTCAGTGCTCCAGTCTTCTCACAGGCTGCTCTGGCAGAGGCAGGGATCCCCATGGCTCCTCTGGATCAGCCCCAGACCTCCACTCCAATCAAGACCAGCCGCAAGGAGGAAAGAAGGCTGGAGGTGACTGTTGAAGCTGTGGAGCCCTCGAAAATCGAGGCTGGGACAGAGAGCAAGGTATTACATTTCTCCATTCTCTGTTTTACATACATGCTTGTGCCTTACAGACTATCTGGTGCCAGTTAAAGATCAACAAAATATTTGTAATGTGTCCTCATAGTGATAGCCTGGGTGTTTTGATTGTAGATAATGT
Source organism: Diplodus sargus (assembly GCA_903131615.1). Classification (NCBI taxonomy): domain Eukaryota; kingdom Metazoa; phylum Chordata; class Actinopteri; order Spariformes; family Sparidae; genus Diplodus; species Diplodus sargus. Next base: position 5,744,202 of record CAEMYA010000161.1, read on the forward strand.
TAAATAGAATATATAAAGAACTCTTTTTAAAAAAATATATAATTGCTTCATAGTCTTTGATAATAAAAGATGCTAAAGTAGCGAGCAGAGATTGTTCTCTGTGTCTGAGTGTGAACTGTGTCTCTCTTGCTGCTGTAGCCAGCAGTGTGGAGGGACCAGAGCGAAGTACACTCTTCACTGATATCCACCATCAATGGGGACATTCAGGTTAGTGTCAGAGTGTCAGGCGCTGGCCTCTTGCATGTCGGCCCCTCAGAAGACTTAATGGCTGAGATGTGAGTGTTAAAGCCATCAGGCAGAGGATGCTAACATGTGTTCCTCTCTCCTCCCCGGGGTAGCACGTGTCTGAGGCGATGAGCGTGGAGGTGGTGCGAATGCGAAAGGTCAGATTCTTAGCCACGTCTCCGTAGCCATTTTCCACCTCCATTCTGCTGATATCGAGCTCTCTCATCCAAAATACTAATTTCACCCTCTTCTCATGTTGTGCTTCCATACGGCTAGGTCTTAGATGAAATCCACATCAGGTTCGATGCACATACAGCGTATTGTAAGAGGTAGAGAAATGCAAGAATAGATGGAATATGTAAGCAGATTATAGAACACCATACAGAAGAGACTATGCTTGCCTCAGAGTACATAAAAGTTAACAAGACATTAATTTCTTCTCATTGCTTGCTGTTGTTGTAAACCCTGGAATGCACACATGCATGATATAGATGTATAGATCAAAGTTTACTAAAAAGTGGCATGATAACTGCTGTTTATCACATTTCTGTCACTCCAGCATTCTTTATTTTCTCATAATAAACATAGAAAAATTAAGTCAGTTCTCTCAGGCCTTACGTTCTTTGCTTTTTTAGTACATACAGTTTTTTATTAGTTAGATATTGCATGCCGACTCCTCACAGTTTTCTTCGTCTGTTGTATTAACACTGTAGTGAATTTTGTAGTATGCATGTCCGAAGTGTGGCAGTTTAATAGCCAACTCACAGGGAAACTGAAACAAACCCACACTCTTTTTTTGTTCTTTTCATTTTTCACAGAAAAGAGCTAAGAAAATTGAGGGTGACTCAATTTATATCAGACATAGCCTTTTAATGTTGGAGGTTTGTATTCCTTCCGGAGATGTCAGTCTCTGTGTGTATTTTCTTGCTCTTTCGCGCAAAGAGGCTGCTGTTTAATATCACGCTTGCATGTGGCATGATTCACACTTCTATTTTTAATCAGCACCAATGATTGGCTTTAGATTACATGATAGGTATGTGTTTGTGTGCCAAGATAACTCTGATGCAATTGTTTCAGGAGAGTGCTGTTGAACTTGCAACAAATAGGTATTGGGTTACAGCCAGAATGCTTATACTTGCATTAGTATACAACCTTTGTTCATGATGCTACACTCCATAGCATCATTAAACTCCCTCTAACAATCACCCCTGTGGCTGATGACCTAGTGTTTAAGCAGGGACAGAAAGATTTTCTTCAAGCCAGGATTCACAAGCAGCTCCATTTTTTATTAGAAATATATTTTTTTCCAGATCATCAGTATTCTCCTGTTCCTGCTTCTGCTCATTCTACTGCCATCTCATTTTCTAACATGCCAGTAATGCATTGCACTCCCTCAGATGTTATGTGAATTAAAGCTTTTGACCATATAAATAAAAATCTAAATAATTTGTGTTGTTTTGTGAAAGGAATGGCGTTTGGAGAAACATTTACCATTAAGTTGCTCTTTAGCACCAGAACACTTGACTTGACTAGATCATCATCTTCAGTATGTTTGGTGTCATTAGTTCTCAAAAGATCAACTTGGTGCTAAATGTTGCCAAATTTCTGCTGCTACCGTTGCTTATGTTCATTTTTATTAAATGAACAGGTTTGAATTTATGCCGAGGCTTCATTTGACAACTTGATGTCATGTCTGCTGTCATCACCTCTCCTGCTCTTTGATTTGCAGCCTGTGTTCACGACGTGTGTCACTGCCAGCCTAAAGCTATGAAATGAACCCTTGATGCTGTGCTGTTTAGCTTATAGCTCCTACCTGTTCAAATGATAATCAACTTTGATAAATCACAGCACCGACTCCTCGGAATCTCCTGAATATTTTCCCTGTGGAACCAAAGTCTAGTCTCACGAATCAGCTTTTGATTTTGAAAAGGAGCCGCTGATAATCTATCAAAATCCACATAGTATGATCGTCTTGATCAATGTCCCTCTCTAATTTATGTTCCTGTAGAGTCAACAAAATTAACCATGCTTCTGCTTGTTCATATAATCTGCCATTAATCAAAAAATTGCATAAAAGAAACATAATCTGACATTGTTTTCTTTATTCTCTCCCATTTATTAATCTCTCCCAACTATGAACATATCCTCCTCCTTCCCTTTCCCTCCCCATCCAACGTTCACCATCGCCACTTCTTTCTTTTTTTTTTTGATCCGCATGGTCCTGTGAAATTTCCTGCCACCCCCTTCCCTGCATCCTCCCTCCTCTCCACTCCGTTTTTCCCCCCTCTTGACTCGCCTCCTCTTAGGATTTCGACAAGCCTAATGAGGATGTGCTCAAGCATCACGCCAGCATCAGTGAGCTGAAGAGGAACTTCATGAGTGCCGTCCCGGAGCAGAGGCCCAGTGAGTGGGACAAGCGCCTGTCCACGCATTCTCCGTTCCGCACCCTGGGGATCAATGGTCAGCCTCTTCCCAGTGCAGATGGGGTAAGTCTCCCACTGAACGTACCCTTCATCCAAATCCTTTTTTAGTTGATTTGAAGTCTGTCAGTTCAGGAATTGGAGCAGAAAAAAATCAGTGTTTCTCATTAAAACTGAATTAGAAAATCTGTCATGAAGACTTAATTCCTGAATTAACTTTGTTAAAGTTTTATTTATGCATAGGTAAATGTATATCATCGCAATTGTTTTCCGTGGCTCTGCTCTGATATTATTGTACTTGATTGAAAAAAATGACTGCACTCGTGTGGGCAGTGTGCATGGATTTGTAATGGAACTGAAGAACCTGAAATTCTTGCTAACATCTTGTGTAACTTTGAACATTGAATTTTTGCATTTGATCGTATTCTATTTTTACATGATGAGTACAGTAAAATGAAAGAAACTGACAGAAGCGGGGATCAGGCTCTTCCCTGGTTCTCTTACAGTTTAATGGGTTGTGTATGCATGTACAGACCTATTCAAGGCAATGGCATGTGCTGTGCAACGCATGCATGCGTATGAAGATTGCAGCTGGACTTGTTGAATAGGGTCTGTACATATGGTCTCTGATGTGAGGCGAGGCATCTTTGAGACAGGTCGTCCACTCCCTGAGAACTCACTGTGGTTTATCTGATCTGCGTTGGATGCCTCTGAACGCTTACATGTTCGTGTTGCATGACTGACTGACCAGACGTTGAAAGTTTCCTGCATGACTGAGAGATGACCTTTTTATGAATTTCTGCACGTCATGACACTAAGCTGAATTTACCTCTTTGCCCTCTCCTCTTCCCCTACCTTCATTGATGAGCTTTCTTTCTTCTTTTAATACACTTTGCTCTTTTTCACACTGCTTTTACCTTCTTTGGTTGCTTGTTTTCACGAAGACACCTCATTCACAGTTGTATGAGCAGCCCATTTCTCACTGTAGTAGATAACAATGTACCAGTCATCACTTGGTTACAATATAAAACTAAAATTCGTATCTCATTGGTATTAATATGAAAACATTACTTGAAAGCTATTCATAGCCATAGAAACATGCCCCCACTCTGTCTGAGCTGCTGTCACATAAATAGTGTAAACAACACTGAAGCTTGATTCTGATGCCTTTTGATGAGTCATTAACTCAAGTGCAGCTTAAGAGAGATAAATGCCGCCAGTGCATCATGTTGTCGGCATGCATTAGAGTTGCTCTGAAATCAAAGGGAAGCAAAAGTGACAGCTCCAAGTCTGTAGTGGGTAGATGAATCAGATCGCACACATATCATTTTAAAAAGCCCGATGTGAACAATACGACACTGGTCAAATATTGTCTGTCTGTCTGTGAAAAGATACAGTTTAGGCCAAGTTTTACACGCCAGCTTGTCATTCAGCCCAAAGGTCCAGTGCGTAGGATTTAAGGGGGACTGTGAGTCTGTGGTCAGAAATTGAATATAATATTTATAGAAATATTTACATTAGTGTGTTGTCACCTGAAGCTAAGAAAAGTTGTGATTTAAATTTAGATACCACTAAATCCTACACACTGGACCTTTAACCTTCAGTTGTGTAGTGACAAAGAATTCCAGCCCATGAGAACAGTCGAGATTAGTGTTAACTGCAAAAATATAATTTTTTCCTGCGAGGGCCAATGGACTAAAATGGCGCAACTAATTAAAAATGAGCCGCAGTTAGTTGTCGGAAAACCAGATATGGCCTCTAATCTGCTGATATTGACCTGTTATCACATCTAACCAGCTATATCAAATTCCATTTACCACTCAAACGCATCACTGTAGTGGGTAGTAAACACAGCATCAAGCTAAAGGGCCAAGATCAGTCTTGGCTTTCTAAGATAGTTCTGCCTCAAAGATTCAGAGAATTCATCTCTTTTTTAAAAGAAGATGTTACAAGTGTGGATGACTTTCGTGTCTTTTAAAAACAACGTGGATTGTTGTACATGGAAAAATATAACAATTCATGTTAAAATGCATGTGCAAGTAACATTTCCATGCTCTGGACAACAGGAAATGCTACCAGAATCACATTTCTTTACACCGATCAGCCACAACATTGATAGGTGAATGACCAGTGAAGTGAAGAGCATTGATCATCTTGATACAATGCACTGTTTTGCTGAGAAACCTTTTGTCCTGACATTCATGTGATTGCTATTTGACACTCACCACCAGCCCAAAAACCATCGTAGACCAAGTACATGCCCTCATGGCACTCCCCAATGGCAGCGCACCCTCCAGCAGGCCTCAAAAGTCCCCCAAACCCAACCTGAAGAAGTTCAATCCTTAGAAGACCCACCATGGACACTGGGACTAGTTCTGCAGAGCACCTGAAGTATCATCCTTAATTGTTTCCCCAGTAACCTCCCCAGGAAACTAATGGATAGGGGTGTCCTGTAATGTCTCGCACTACGGTAATGCTGGCAGATCCTTTAAATCCTGTGGGATGTGTGGATCAGACTTGTTCTGGCATGTCTCATGGATGCTTGATCGGATTGGGATCTGGGGAATTTGGATGGCGGGTCGAAACTTTGGGCAGTCTGTCATGTTCCTCTGACCCTTTCTGAGCAGTTTTCATGGTGCAGACGGTGTACTTGTACTTGGTCTCCAGTGGGGTTTGGGTGGGTGGTGCCTGTCAAGTGGCGTCCACATGAAAGGCTGGACTGAAGGATTGGCAGCAGGACATTGTATTCTAATGAGATGAATAATGGTATTTACTTCTCCTGTCAGTGGTCATTGTTTCAGTGTTATGGCTGATTGGTGTGTTTTCAATAATTTATTACAAGTTCAGTTTCCCTTTTCGGCCATTGCAAACATTTCAAAATTCCTCCCTCTCATCTCTCTTCCCCTCCTCCTTCCCCCACCCTCAGTTTGTCATCCGCCTCCCACGCGGCCCCCTGCTGAACTTCTACTCCAAACGCAGCTGAGGGGCCGTCTCGACCCTGCGGAAACCCCACACAGGTGTGAGTGTGACCCCGTGGAGACCGCACCTAGTCCATCTACTGTAGCCATCAACCTCTAGCTTTTTCTCTTCTCCTCCTCTCCTTCCTTCGCCTCCTCTTCAGCATCACTGTAGCATTCTTCATCTCTCATCATCCTCTGCTCCACTTGAGAAGCTGCCCTCTTTTTTTCTGGCCTCTGTGGAAACAAGACTTCCGTTCCTTCTGTTTTCCATTGCAGCACATTTGACGTGGTTTCTCAAGCCAGAAACAGACCTGTTCTCCAAAGACTGATTAAGACTGGAAATGACAATCAACCCGCTGCTCTTTTGCATTTTATCTGATGTCTTTTGGACTTTAAAATCACGCAATCAACCATCATTAACAAGCAACTGACTTTTTGTCTGGAGGTTTTTAATGTCTGACCTTGTCACTTTGAGCCTGATTTTATACACAATTTGAGGTATATTTATATCGTCGGTTGTCGTAAGGATAGTGTCTTCGGATAAGCTGATCACTGTGATACGATTTTCAAAACTAGGAATCTTTTTCCTGAAGCCACATGAGTAAGCGCTAGAAAATGACAGTCTTGTTACCGGGAAACATCAATAATCTTTGCCACAATAGTATTTCCTGTGATGAGAGACCTCGAGGCAGCTTAAATGTAATTCTTCTTAAACTCTTTGTCCCTCACCAGTATTTTGCAAGGCAGTATGTAGCAACTGCACTAGATTACTTGTTGCATGACTTTTTGACAATCAATTTTGACCAAAGAATAAAAGACATTCCATACACAGTTCATATGACTGTTTGTTCCTTTCAAGGACCCTGGATTTTATCATTTAAGTTTCCATTTCATTTTTTGAGTTGCTGACTATCAAAAGTAGTGTGAGTGGCACTTAATGTTGATTTAAACATTTAACTTTTGGATGAAATAAACAATATGGAGCAACACATGTATTCAGTATCCATCTTATTTGGTAACCTGCCATAGCATGTGTTAGGAGGGTAAATTATGGACATGAAAGCACATACATGGTCTCCAATAAAGTTTTGTGAATCTGAGATGTCGCATGAAACCTTAGATAAGCCAAAGGTTTGTCGTCATCTTCCTACAGAGCTGTGGTACCTTATGAAATGGATACTGTACTCAATGCTTTAACATGCATGCATTATAATCTCAGGAAATACTTCATCTACCCATGATCATGTAGTGTATATGTTGTGTCTTTTTTTAGAGTGTGTGCATTAGCCCCCTTTGCTATGGTTCAGAGACAAAGACTTCACGTCGGGAAACCAGCAGCAGTTTGGGCTTTTCAGGCAAACTGAGGCCCACTCTGAGCCACAAGTGTGAGCCTGATAGCGTCGAAGCCTGTGGTGGTCCAGTTGAGGAAGAGTCATTTGATCAGGAAGAGGTTGTAGTTTTTGAGACCTCCCTGGTGCCCATTGTAGAGGTGGAGATGGCACAGCTGCCTCCCTCCCCGGACCCCTGCTGTCGAGCTTTAGATGAGACCCTGGAGGAAGAAGAATCGTATCCCGAAGTGTCCGAGCGCTCGGGGATGATCGTTGGATCTTCTCCAGCTTCCTATTTCAGGAGCGATGGTCCACAGGTCATACGCTGCTTCCAGGTAGCCTCCTCGCCCCATCAGGGTGACGCACATTCTGTCTCTGCTTGGCCTCTGTGATTTCAAGGCTGCCGCACTTGCTCACTCCTTTGCAGCACAAATGCAAATCGAATCAAGCCTCTCAAGCGCAGTGTAATTTTTGCTCATATTAAATTGTAACTGCAGTTGCTGCAGAGGTGTTGCAGATTGGTGTGCTAAGTTCTCAACTATGGTGATGGGTAGTTGACACTAGCACGTCTGCCACAAACCGTTGCGTTTAACACATTGACTTTCATTCTTTCACACCCACTCATGGATCGATATTTTCAGTTTCCCTGTTTGTTTTGTAGCAGCTGGTGGTGGGAATGGAAGTAACAAGGTGATTGTGTTCTTTGCAAAAATCCTAATTGAAGCAAATTTGGTGAGAAGAAAGGGCTGTTGCAGTGAAAATCAGACCACGCAGGCTGCGGCTTAAAGGGGGAATGCATGGTGTGAAGCAAAGTGGTTGCTGTGAGGTGCAAAGTGTCTGGTAAAACAGCCACTCATGGGGCTATACTCCCGTCCACAGCCCCCTCTGGTGCAGACCCAGACAGTCACCATCACAGCTGTCTCCAACTCCTTATCCAGTGGCATCTCCACCACAGAGGTCCCTGTCGTCCCAACCAAGACCTTCATCTATGAGTCTTCAAAGGTATGGAGCTCCAGGACCTGCTCAGTCCAGACCTGTCTCAGCTATAGGCAGTCAGTTTGCATGCAGGAGAGATGTCAGCTCTGTAGAGGAAGCAGGTCCGGGGTGACCAGGCCAGGGGCTCCACAATCAGCATGAGGCAGCACTGAGCTCAGAATCCCGATATAAAAGATAATAATTATTCACTCTACCTTTTTTTTTTGGTCTTTTACTCAGGTGACAGACGATGGGACAGATGACAAAGATAGCACATCTGTGTCCCAGACTGTTACCTCGGAGACGAGCAGTGGTACCTCAGTCACCACCACCACGACTCACATCTCAAAGGTCAGCAGTACTATCCTGCTCTTTGTTTGAAACACTTCATTTCATTTCAACTGCTTCACAGTTTTTTATTTTTCTGCCCTCTATCAGGTAGTGAAAAGCGGATCTTCGGAGACTCGTGTGGAGAAGAGAATCGTCATAACTGCAGACTCTGATGTTGACCAAGATAAGGTACAAATCCTCTGCCCATGACACAAAACAATTATGGAGTAGAGTAAGATGAGAAGATCGATAACACTCTCATACATTTCCTGTAGATGCCTAACCCTAACCCTGTCTGCACTTACAGGGACTTTCATGGAAAAATAAAATTTAAACCATTAGGGCGTCCATGAACATTTACTGTATGTCACATAGATTTTCAATCGGCAGAGGTAGATGGACAATGAAGGCAACAACTCCAATCCCATGCTATTTCACCATGACATCAAACTAGTGGCAGAAATTACATATTGAGCATTTAAAGGTTTCATAGTTAAAGGACAGACATGAGAGTGGTATCGATCCCAAATGTGGTGTTTCCCAAAATGTCTAACTATTCCATTTAAATACCATCTATCTAATGAAGGGTTTGCTTGGGTCAATTCATGTTAAAACTAACACAAGTGCACATATTGTCTGTGTTTCAGGGGAAAGATGGCGGAGCATCAGCATTGTAACTGAATCACCACCTGCTTTTAATCGTTTGAATCTCCACTTTTCATCCCTTTTGTCCGAGTGACCAGCTCTATATGCGCACACACACATCCGAAAGGAAATATCTCATAAATGAAGCATTACCGCGTAGATGAATTTTTGTAGATCCTCTGTTTTTCTTTCTTTTTTCCGTTGAGCTGTTCATTGCTTTCTCATCCAGGTGTTAAAAAAGCATAGTAATACAATTTTGTTGGTTTTAAAAACGGCAGTTTCAGTTGAGTGGTCTCAGTTATGTTTGCTTTGAAATGCTTTTATTTTCCTAGTGGTTTTTACATTGTTGATTTTATACAAATGCACTGTTTCCATCCTAGTTTAGACACCATGATCAGCATTTATTCCTTTGGTGCTGCTAGGGGAACGTTAAGACTACATTCAAGGGAACTTTTTTTTTGTTGTTGTTGTTTACTTGTCTATTTAATTCAGGAGCTACATGTTTTTTTAATGAAATGACATACCTCGCATCGATATGTGAACAAAGATATTCTGTGCTCAAATTCGGACAGTTGTTTGGTGTTGTTCACTGCTCAGGTACAAAAAAACAAAAACGCGTCAAATCTTTTCTTCCCTAACCAGCCAAGAACCAGTAGCCTACACATTATTGTAAAGTTTGAATTGAAAAATTGATCTATTTTGAAATATTTCTCTATTTTATAGGATTGATGCTTTTATAGTATTTGTAAAAAAATTGAGGTTTTTAAGTTATTCACATCCATCTGCTCATCAAATTGTAGGTTGCCATTGTGCTGTTTACTGAAATTGCAGGTCTCTAATTAAGACCTGCCTACCCGTCTTGCCTGACACCCTGAATCATTCTTATTCGTTTCCTCTTGTAGGCCACCAAGTTTATCAGACCTTTTCACATTTACACGTGACAATAGAGTGCTTCCCTCGGTTTTTGTTCAGTAGCATAGTAGTCATAATTGCTTTGAATATATTTGGTTGATAAGAGAAGTTTTACAAGCTTTGGTCTGTTTATCTCAGGTTTTGATATTCTTTGTAAGACTACAGACCTCCATATGATTGTATGAGGAATGTCCATATATGTATATCCATCCCTACTTTAAATGTACATGTTATGTTCAGCCAAGTGAGGTCAATAAATACAAAGTTTGTCTGTCACAGTAACCACATGTGTGAAGGCAGCTGTCCCAGTATATGTGGCTTTTCTCTCATAGGAGCACAAGTTGTCTTTTTATACATGTTCTACTACTATACAGTAATTTATTTGTAAAGTAGAACCGTCTCGTGTGAGTTGATGTACTGTGATGTTTCAACACAAGCTGGTTTCCAGGCTTCCACTAGAGATGTCACAATGTGAAATATTGCATTCGTTATCAACCAAGTTTGTAAAGCCTTTTTACCACATAGTCTACGTAGATTGCTTTCTGTACTTTTTTTCCATAGAAGAGAAAAATGCTTAAAATATACAAAATCCCTTTTAGATAGCATGTTTGTTAGCAAACTTTTTTAACCCAGAAAAGAAGCCATTGGTATTGTAGCTACATGGAAAAACAACAGAAACCTCTCCTGGAAGAAAAATGTAGAATTTCACATGAAGAAAATAGTTTTTAGACAATGGAAAATATTGTTGCTTTGTGTATGATCCCTGTCTTTTTATGAAAAAATAAAAACATGCATTATTTCGCATTTTGTCGGGCTGTTTATGTGTGAAGCATACGACTTTGAAAGGATGAGATCCTGGTAAGAAATAAATATTTAATGTCATTCACTTGTTCCACAGTAGATGTTGCTGCTGCCACTTGTTCAATCAACAATGTCAAGTCTGTCCGGATTGTAATAATGATGTAAACATGATGAAACTACAAATACAGGACTATCAGGAAAATACTGTCACAGAAAAAAAAATGAAATCAAACATAGGTCCACTTTTGACACAAGATCTTCCTTTCTACCTTTAATTTGGTATTTGTTGTTTCTTGGAAATAGCACCTGACCTCATTTACACGTATTGCTATTTTCAAATAAAATCCTTTGTGTTAACAGAATCAAATCTTATGCAGATTTCCAAAATCTATTCTGCAGAAAAAGTTCATGTTTGATGCAATTAAATGACTGACTGTGTCGCAGATAAGGCAAAACCTGTCATGGGCTGGTGGCAAGACTTCCTGTTACATTCGATCCTCTGCAATTGAGCCACAAAGCACTCTGTAGCCTTCACAATCAGAGTTAAAGCCACTTTTCTGTCTCAGAAATGTGAAAGATGAATTAACATCAATTATTAAGAATCAGGCATCTGACCCTCTGGAATAATTACATGTTGGATGTGGGAAAACTAACCTGGTCATCTGTAACTGTTTCACTAAAGACATGAAATGTCTGAATCTATCAACACAGGTGAGTTTGGGGAACTGTACAGGAATTCACTGGGATTATATAATCCATTTCTTCAAAACATGTAGGAAACAAAAGTCTTTGAGTCCACTGGGTTCATCAAAGCGGAGTTCTAGCGAATTGTCTTGACCGGGCTCTTGAAACTTGATGCAGCCTGAAGTTGGAGTTGATAAGCCATTGGGTGGATTTTGAAACCATATAGCCTGAAAAAACAACAAGAAAATTACAATCATTTCCTGAACAGAAAGATGTTCCTTTGTAAATCATCTGGGGTCAAGTCCTGCTGCTGCTATCGTATAAAATTATTTCGTACTAGTGCCAATACCATAACTGAGTTTCACGACTGATACAGTCAAAACACACTTTAATTAGGATATAGAGATGACAAATCTGACCTGGAACCTGGTCATTTGAAACAATACAGACTTCAATATCCACTACTAAGGTCTGAAGGCAAAATTATCTTTTTGGTTGCAAATTATTTAAAACACGCCAATAAAGGTGTGTTAACGCTAACAATAATTAACAGCATCAGCTCAAACGCACCTTGGCACAAACTGGTTGGCTGGTCGCTTCGGGCGATACTCTGGGTGAACCATGAACAGCATGTGGGGGAACCCCGTCCCAAAATAGGCCCCATCCGTGTGGTGGTGTCTGGAGGACTTGGGGGTGTAGACATCCATGCACTTTGGGCAATAAAGCTTCACCATTGCTTCTCCGGGGATGTCTGACAGACCTGCATCAGACAAGAGATCAGTGATTGTCGAATGTGTCGCCATGGACAAAGGTCAATGGTGTGGCGCAGGTCTTGTGAAGGTGAAGAAAAGTCAGACTTACCAATAGGAAGCATTGGCTGATTCTCACAATAGACTCTGGGGCAGTAACCAAAATCCCCTTGTTGATACTTTTCCAGCTATGGAGAGTAACAAATTTAGAAATCAGTGCCACATAGCGCGTCAGAATTTATGCTGCAGTTCTTAAGTAACATCTTACCATCTGTGCAATGCCTCTGTTCGTCAGGATGTAACGTGCATGTATGAGCCCGTAGAGCATCTCTGCTGCCTGCTCTATCAGGTCACTCTGATTGGGGTTGTCTTCAAGTTCCTCATCTGTCAAAATAAGGGGATTTAGGCAGTTCAAGTGTTGACTCTGCTTTATGTCACTGTCACATGGGAACTGCTACTGATATTCTCACCTGGCTCCAGGTCAAGAATCATGTCCAGAGCCTGGCGATAGTGAGGCACCTGCTCGTTCAACCCCGTCAGGTTGAACTTGTCCTGAATGTAGTCTTCATCGACCTGTGACACACGAGTGAAGAAGATAAATAGCTTTTAATGGCATTAATTACAGTTACAGCAGATTGCTTCAGCGCACCGACGTGGAAGCATTACGCAAGAGCTTAACAGGATTACTCGGATGCTGCCAAAGGAGAAAACAAGGAGTTAAAATTAGAATTGGATTGCGTGAGTGCTAACCTGTCAGACAAACTTTTTTTTTTTATGTGAAGTGTTTTTTATCATCTCACATGTGCTCCAGTGAAAAAGATTAGTAGCAAAAAGCAGAGGGAAGCTCTTGGCCGTAAACTTCAGTCTTCGTGTGAGACCACAAAACAGCACACATCATTGCAAACTGGAAAAAAAAACATCCCTTGTGTTGAACTAATCAACGGGCATTTTAAGGCCAATGAAAACACATGTAGTACTGTTACACCACGCAAGTCTATTTATTTGTCATATCATCCATAAATATGCAGCAGAGATGAAACACTGCTTTTGCTGAACTGCTAAACACAATTCCTGGTTTTAGGTGATTACACACCAATGAAAACACGATCATGAATATTATTTTAATTCCTACCGATAGATCCCTCTAGTCTAAATCCTGCACACCTTTAAAGTCAATATCCGAAATTTGAATTCATATGAAGCACATTTGGCAGACTGTAATGATAAACATGCATAAATTAGGGCTGCACAAATAATCAAAATATTGAAAAAGCAATATGGCTAAGTGCAATATCCAGATTACAGGAGCTGCATTTTGGTGATTGGGGTTAAATGTGTGACAAAGCAGCTTCATAGTGAAGCACTGTGCAGCTGCAGAGACGCTCTGGTCTACACATCTCCTCGCCAGATGTAAGAAAACGTGTCATACAACAAATGTCACATCATCATGGTATGAATTAAAATTGTGATGCAACAATTATAATTCTCAATATACGTGTATACGTATATGGGTTTTCTGCTACTGTACTATATCATGCAGCCCTAACATACAGTGAAAGCTTGAAATGTATGAATAGATGACTGAGGTGTTCAGCAATCTGATGTGATGTTTAAGCGTTGGTATGGTGTAAAATGTCAGTAAAAGCCACACGCCTATATTATGATTCATTGCCCCCCAAAAAAGGGAAGAAATACATTTTAGTGTGATTGTATTTTTTGCATTTTGTGTGCCTGTGAATTCTGTATGTAATTCTGTCTGTATTTTGTGAGAAGCACATTTAAATCTGGGTCCTAATCTACAATCCAAGTTTAAGAATAATACTGGATACTGACCTCACAGAAGAACTCATTCCCTCTCAGTCCACAAAACCAGGATATCCAGGACACCTCCTCTGAGCTGCTCATCCTCCTGTCAAACCAAAACACAGCTGCAGTGGCTTCATTTTACATCCTCGCCGGTTGGCTAAAAGCTAAAGACCGGCGAATTCTGCAGATTAAACTTTACAAACATCAGATTTAACATTTAATTGTAACATAGGCGCAACAAAATGAAAGCAGTACTTCGGGGGCCATGACCAAAAATGGAATTGTATTGTAAATAATGTTCGATTTGCACTGAGTTTGCTTCCCTGGGCTGCTACCTAGCCACGTTAGCTCTTGATTACACGGTAGCTCGCCTGCTAGCGCTCGTTAGCACGTATAATGCAGATAGCGGGGAAATCAAACATTGTGACTGCAGTATGTATTTAAAAGCAATGCCGCTGTCCCATGAAAGCACACAACTTTTGACAGAAAGTCGTTTTTTTCTCACCTTTTTCTATATTAGTGGACACATCAATTTGCAAGCTTAGCTAGTTTGGTCCTCGCTTCCGGGATGGATGACGAATCCCTTTTCCGGTCACTTACGGTTTTCAAAATAAAGTTCCTCATGACGCATGTTCTCTGAGGCTTCCACAGTAAAAGTTAACAAAAGTGTATAAAGAGCGTTTGATTTAACCCTTTTGAGACAGAACAGGAACAAAACCAACTGTTTTTCTTTTCACTTTTTAATGAATTTCCAACATAACTGTGGTAACATAACATTGTCATTGTGTAAGCCTAAAATGCTGGTTATCTCACATAAAAACCAAGTGATATTATAACAGTTTTGTCTAATGACCACTCCTGTGTAGATTCAATCATCAATAGGTTGTTTTGTGTTGCAGTAATGCAACATCACACAGAGGATGTAGGCGGACTTACAAAACATCGCAGTGCGCAAAATCTGTGATGTAGCCGCAGTCACACACACAAAAAAAAATGATATGCAGATTCCGTTACTTCCTCAAAACTGCACGTTTAATCTGTCTGATGTAGTTTCATAATGACATTAACCTTTTTAAGCAAAAAAGTCTATGACAGTCATGTCCTGCAGTGGTGGCGGGCCTCTTCCTCAGGGCAAGTCTGAAAAGGTTTTGCGAGGAGGTGGTGCAGCTTCTTTGGACTCCTGCTCCTTCCCCATGCCTTCAAACATCAAGATCCTGAAATGATGACAATTACATGTAGGCTGCTGTACATGACAGTACCATAAAGTTGCAAACCTTAGACAGTAGAGAGTAGGGTTTTTTTTTCTTTCATTTTTAAATTTTCATCTAAGTTTGTTTCACTTTCTTTTTGTCACTAGCTACCCAAGACCATTTACATATGTAGTTTTAAGGTTATAATTTATGTACTAAGAGACATAAGTTGATTTCAGGTATCAGACTAGCAGTCTTATCAGTTAGATTTTGGTTAAAGTACATCAATATCACCAGTCGCTTCAGACAAATGTACAGATCCAGCACATATTCATTCATGAATAATATAGGCACTTAGTTACTTAATTTTCCTTGAACCCCAGTTCTCCTGTGGGCCACAGAACAACTCTCCAGCCGTTCCCTGAATTACCCAGTATTCACTCACAGTTTTAGAATTGCATTCCTTTTTCCCAGCATCATGTTCAGGAAGTCATGGTAGCCGAAGGTTTCTTTCGATGTTCCTCCACAGACCTCTGACATCATCTTTTTCAGCTCCAAGTGAGTCTTGGCCAATCCCAGTTTTTCCAGCATCCGTTTCAAACCCATGATATCTAGAGAATTGAAAGTACCAAGAAAGCAAGTGAGTGAGCAGTGGTTATCCATACTCTGGGGGGAAAAAAACATTGCTATGAATTAATTGTAACTGAAGATATTTTTTGGGCAGTGCAATTTTACCTATTTCTCCTTTGTCGTTAAGATCAAACTCCATGTATTTCTCTGTGATACAAGCAAATATAATGTCATTTTAAATCATACGACTGTGCACTAAATGAACTTCTTAAAGCCAAAAAAAACCCCACTTACTTTTAAACATCTCAAGCTTTGAGCTGAGGTCTTCCTCTTCTGCATACTGGGGATCTGAGAGATAAGCCTGCAGGAAAGTGATGATTAAATAATATAAATAGATCTGAAATGTTATTATGGGTCTCATACGGGTGTCAAGCTGTTCTGTCCAGCCCGTGTGTGCAGAAGAAATGATTAACATAAACATTTACATCGATGACAACCTGACATCAACTCACCTCATTGATAGAGTTCAATTTTTCTTCCTGTTGAGTCTTGAGAAGACCAAACGCTTTACCTCCTGTGACAAACAGCCAGCGCACAGAAGTTGTACAAACCATAAATTCAAACACAATCTCTTACTGACAAAGCAGGAAATAAGAGCAAACTAACCTTGAGCAGTGCTGTCCATTTCCGAGCACAGAGCTGAGAGCTGACTGCGAAACCAACACTGAGAGTGTGATGAGCAGCGATGGCGTTTCTGTTAATCAAGCCACAAGAGGAAGTGAAGTTCCAGTTAGCATTAGTGTGGTTCCTCTGCAGTATATGAGGCTGCCGCAAAACAGAGGTCAAGTGGGGGCTGCACATTGTAACACTGTGCAGTCTGACTTACACCACTGTGGGAAACAAAACGTGTTGTCTTACTTAATAATAGAACTTCACACACGTTGTGGCCAGGATGAGCTCACTCAGACGTGTAGGTTTTAACGCAGTCGATTAACAGAGTGAAGTAAACTCCTTTGGTTTGAAAATAATTTGACTTTTTGTTTGAGGAAGGAAGAGCGACGCAGCAAGGAGAACTGTGACTTTTAGAAGGCAAGGCACATTACTCTGCAGAGACAATCTGCTTATAAGGCATGTTTGGATAAGAAACCCCGTATATTTTGGGAAACTTAGTATTCAGCAAACTTTCACTATGAGCGATGTGTCCGCTTTTGACAGGAAATCCTCAAAGTAGCACAGCTATATACAATGACACTGAGAAGCTGCCAAAGTGCAGCTACACTGAGGGCTGCCAGCCACAGTGCAAAGTAGTTGAGGGGGGGTTAATTGCCTGGCTCAAGGGCACCTCTCTGGTGGTAATGAGGGAGGAGCAAGTGCTGCTCTTTCACTTTTCCCTACTTATTACGTAACATTTTGCGCAATTTGCCGTCCCCTACTGTTTCTGAGTCCCACATTTCCGTGTCAGCGTCCTCTCTTTTCACCTCAGTCATGGAGTCGGCGGAGGGCTGCTGGACTTGAAAACCTCCTCCTCCTCCTCCCGGCTGTCAAAACACCAACAGAGTCAGCGAACAGCTAACTCACAGCTACACTATTGCAGCAGTTACAGGTTGCATTCAGGAAACTCCCTGAAAATCACAAGGTTGAGGCAGAGCAGCCCAAGGAGATGAGGGGGAAAACCAGATAATATTGTCTCAAAAAGTGCCAGTTGGTGCTGCCGTGAAGTGTAAAACGCTTTGTGATCCTACCCTGTCACTGAAGTTACGTAGTGCAGAAACAAGTGACAGAGCCACCGTTCACCCTATTAACAAGACACTGTACCACCAAAATGATTCTGAAGCTGTTACTTGAAGTAGTAATTGTGTGTGATTTGGTAAAGGAGGTCAAAAGTGTAGTTTGGGGGGTTACACCATTTCTTCCACATTCCTGGAGTCAGAAACTAAGAAATACCTCAGAACAGACATTTTCTCTCTTTTTTTCTTTCCTTTTTAATGTATTTGGTGTCGTCTAAAGTTATGTCAACAGCCATATCAAGCCATTTTGGCTCAAGTGTTGAACGAAGAGTTCCTCCAAGCTCTGTGTGAGGGGAGGCCCACAGTGTTAGATCTGGAAAATCCCTGTGATAAGCAACTTGGTGCTCTTCTTGCCATCTGTCTGATGTTTGATGTAATGTCGTGTTCCTGCCACAAGGTGTCTCTGTTGGACACATAATGTGGCCAATGAAGAATAGTGGCAAATACAAAAACCAGAAAGGATCTGCTGAAGTTTGACAGTCCCACAGGTAGTTTCGTGTTGATGGCTCTGTGTGACTTAAAGAGAACTGAGAATAGGTGGAGACAAAGAGAGAAAATGTCAGGAAGTTAATAATGTTTTGTCTCACCACTCAGTTGCATTACACTGAAAATGGCATCTTTTTCTCCGTGGGGTCTCCTGTTATTCGTTCAGTTCATGGTCATATCAGAATGCAGAGGTGAGTAGGCCACTCACTACTTTCTTTCAGATTCAATCAGTGAATATCATGATGCATTTTCTTGTTTTTTCTTGTAACCAGGCAAAAGAAATGTGATTGTGTCTGACCTTAAAATACACACTTCCTATTTAATAATATGTTTCAAAGGTCTGTGATTTATTGTGAAAATGATCTGCGCTGCAGCTCTGGCAGTGAATACATTAGTGTGCATGATCAAAAAAAAAAAGTCCTACACACAAGTTGTACTCTTCTTATTCTTAAACTTTGTTTCTCTTCAATTTTAAAGATGTCTCCTCAGTGCTTGCTTATCAAGAAGGAGATGCAACTCTACCTTGTTCTAATTCTACTGTAACGGATCCAAAGAGCTGCTACAGAGTCAGATTGATAAAGTATGCCACACACAACAGTCAGATGAAGGTTATCCTTGCCAGGCCTAAAACACCCAAGAGCCCAGATGCTGAACGTGTAAGATGGGAAGCTGACGCAAACGGACAGATGCGTCTTGTGCTGACGAAAGCACAGAGATCTGATGAGGGACTGTACGGCTGTGAG
The DNA here is from genome assembly GCA_903131615.1 of Diplodus sargus. NCBI lineage: Eukaryota > Metazoa > Chordata > Actinopteri > Spariformes > Sparidae > Diplodus > Diplodus sargus. The sequence continues at coordinate 5,762,813 of CAEMYA010000161.1, forward strand.
ATCTGGATGGCCTGGGATCTTGTCCATGCCAAAAACATATCTTTAAAAGTTAAAGGCAAGATGACACATTTTACTCTCCTTTTACTTTACTCTCCATTATGTGCCTCGTGTTTTATGTCGCCCTCACACGAATCTCCCTTCATTCAGAGTGCAAAACCCTTCAAGCAGTGAAAGCGGCGCGTGGGTCACGTGCTGACCTAAACTGCCCAGTGGACATGACATCAGGACAACAAGGAAATGTCTTCTGGGTGATGCTGAAAGGAGCCAATCCAGTCCCCATCGAGTCTGAAGGGGCTGAAATTATCGGGACATCGTTAGCTATCCAGTCTGTGGATTACAGCGACAGCGGCTGGTACAGATGTACGTATACATCTGGACAAACTCAGCGCTGCTTTGACGTTAATCTACTGGTTCAGGGTAAGATTTATGGCACATTTTAACATGTCACTGACCACAAATGAAACCATACATGATTCCTGTGTCATTTTTTCTATTCCCTTCAAGAGGTGGAACCCACAGTTGTGGCCACGACAGTTCAAGGTACTGCAACAGAAACTTCGGTTGCATCAGTGATCTTCTGTGAAGTATTTTCGCTGTGATTGCTCAGATTTTTCCCTCCCGTCTCCCTCAGCGTTGACCGCCAATCAGACTGTGTTTAAAGTCTGGATGGAGGGAAGAAGTGCAGCATTTGCTGCAGGTGTGCCTTCAGTGGTGATTGCGGTGGCCATAACTGCAGCACTGACAGGACTGTTCCTTTACCGCAGATGCAACACCCAGACAGCTGCACAGCCAGCCCCGACTCATTCAGCAGGTTTGGTTCGACCCAAAGCTTTGATTTTATCGTTATCTTGATCAATGAAGTGTTATCACGGCTTCTTGTTCTCTCTGTTCTTCATCAGATACTCACACGGAGTGTTTTGAGGGTTATGAGTCTGTAGATTTTGAGGGTGAGCACTGCGTTTTTCTTTCACTACCTCCTTTACCCTGACCTTCTGTGACCTCTTCTGCTTTCTCTGTCAAGTCTCAGAATCCAAAGCTTTTTACCTTTTACCTCACAGATCCTGCCAGCCAGCAAGCCAACAGTCTGTACGATGAATTCGAGGATGAGAACCTGTGCACTTGTAAGCAGTTTCACAACTATGAAATTCTCACCGCTGTTACAAAGTTCTCATCCTGTTAGAATAGCCAAGTGACAGTTTTCTCTTCTTCATTGCAGTCAATAAGTAGTCATTTACAGTCTGCTGAAGAGGAAGAGGGATTCATGGATTGCCGGCTCACATTTATGCAGTATTAAAAGACATGTAACATGTTTTTGTTGCGAGGATAAGCAACTGTGACCTGTATTGAGCATTGTGGAAAATTTGACAGAAGTGTAACATGGAAATTCTGCCCACTGCTTTGTCTTAGACTGCTGAAAAGACTTTGCCCTGTTTGTGTTTATAGATTTGATCATCTGTATTATTTCATTTCATTCATATTGCATTTTATTAAGGACATAAAGACATGAAATCAGTTTATTTTATCCAATTTAAATGTATATATCTGTAGAGGGATGAACACTGGTCTAGTTTACTGTCTTTTACAAACAGATT
>CAEMYA010000161.1:5764436-5775761 GCA_903131615.1 Diplodus sargus
TTTTTTTTGCTGTAAATGATTTATCAAGATTTAAATCAATAGGGGGGAAAAAATCTCCTTTATTTAGTTCTAGTTAACAGCCTGTAATAAATCGTAGAAACTGTCAGTGGTGGTGACTCGCCCTTGCTGGTGTTGCTCCTCATTGTTTTCATCGTCAATCACGTCGTAAACGTGAGTCTGTGAAGGGGAGGTGGTGTGTCAGGATATATCAGCTTGACAACAAAAACCAAAAAGCAAAAGATTTTAACAGATATTTCTTGCACAATTACTGTGTTTTGAGCATCTCGTCTTACCATTCCAATACTCGACTGGTCGTTTCCTGCAGCAGAAAGTCAGGAAAACATTAGTCAGTCAGGTATTATCACATCTCCATTACAACTCTCAAAATTTTCTCTTTACATGAGAATAATAAAAAGCTGCATTTGTAAGCTTCTGCAAACCACGCATACGTTAGATTTGTACTTTTTCATACGCATCATGTCAATATTTCCACAGTACGTGGACATATTTTACATCAATATGAGCTGACTTTCACGTCAGGAGGAGGAAGGGGTGGTGGTGGCGTGACATTTCATTGACTGTTGTTGATCGGCGCTGACTCCTCAGGCGACGTTTCAACATTTGTAAATGCAAAAAAACGCAAAACAGGAGATTTTTCACAAGATGGTGGGACAGTTTGCAGTCGAAAGCGTCGATTTACAGCACTGTTTGTGGCAACAGATGGGGGTAAGTGAAATACAAGATCTTCTCCTACCCCTAACCAAGTGGTTTTGTGCCTCAACCTAACCGGACCACAAGCACAGCAACGTAATATTGACAACTGCTCAAGCACAATACATAAAGTTGGAACATATCAAACGTAAAGTGTCGCCATGTCCGTGGTTTGCAGAAACTCACATTGCCGACATTAAGTCCAGATTCTGTACCTGCATCCTTGTTGTGTTTTCTCTTCATGTACACCCAGAGTCCTCCAGCAGCGACACATATCAGGAGCCCCAGTGGAAGGGCTAACCACGCAGGCGTTTGCAGAGCTGTAGATATTAAAACGATTGTCGTTCTAAATCAGAAACAAGTGTGTTTATGTCCGGGTTTTATTCAGGAGAAAAGGCAACGGTAGCACGATGCGTACTTACGGTTGGCGGTGTGCCACTTCTTTGATGCCACCACAGCGCCCTCTCTACGCACCGTGCAGGTCAGCTCACCTGATGCCGCTGTCAAAACTGGGGCGAATATCCTTTTTATGAGAGTGTTATTCTCATGCAGTAACCCACTCTGCCGGCTGGCTTGGCCACCTTCAGACCAAGTTAAATTGAAGTCATTTTCGCATTCTTTCGAGCAGACGAGCACGCAAGTCGACGTGAGGTCATCTCCTCCTGGACCGCGCTCTGAAGTGACTGCAGGGACAAACATGAGAGGAGATTGTTTTACTTGCAATGGCGCAAAGATCAGGGCACGTTTTATGGTCCGTCTTTGGCACACTCTTGCACACTCACCATCAAGGGTGTGCAGCCGGATTCTGTTCAACACTCTGTGGGGGTCAGCTGACTCTGAACACCGGTATTCCCCGGCGTGCAGTGAGCTAACTTTGCTGATGACCAGCGATGAGTCTGTATTCACGTGACACCGGCCCTTGCAGGGTGAGTTTTCATCCGTCAGCGGCCTTTCACCCACAGCCCACGCCACGCTGCCACCCACCCCGAGAGAGGAAGTGTTGCTGCAAGAGAGTGACACTGACTCACCCACTGCAGTGAACACTTCCTCTACACCATCTAGGGGAAAGGGACCATGCATTACCCTCTGTACATCTTAAAGCACATCTTTCATCTGGAGTGAGGTTGAGTTCGGTACCTTCGAATGCTGTTGTGTAGCTGACGGTGGCCTTGAGCGTGTCATTCTGAAACAGCTGACATTTCCATTTTCTGTGATGGTCTGTCGGTTTTTTTGCGATTTTCAGTTTAGAGAGGCAATCACCGTGAGTTTGAGGGTGAAATCTCCCTCCATTTAATGCTGTTCCATCTTCAGTAGTCCACTTGATATGTACTCCCTTGGCGTTACACTGCCAAAGTCCTACAGATGTACTGAGGAAACACTCAAGCTCAATGTCTTTTGTTGCAGTCAAGCTCTCCTTAACTGGCGAATGAGAAGAAAAATCAAATCATCTGATACTGTCATCCACTTATTTAAGATATGAATTGAAGTATTGGGACAACTCACCTTCAAGAATTTGAAGGGAAGCGTTGAAATTGAGTGCTCCGTTGTCACAAGAGTAAGTTCGGGCGTCATTGAGAACAAGCTGACGGATCTCCAGAGAGCAGTCCTTCAGGAGACGAAGCCGGTCGTTTGGAGCCGTCACCCTTCCGGCCTTCACCACCTGGGGATCTGATTTAACATCTCCAGTAACGCTCCAGTTAATAGAGGAGCAGGATTGAACAGAGGGTATGTCACATGGCAAAGTAACACGACCTCCTAATGTGGAAAACGTTAAATGATCTGTTGGAGGAGACAAAGAAGAATGACTTTTTTGACGGTGTGGGAGGTTGGCCTCGACCTTCCATGATGGACTGAATCTATATGTAACCACAGCTGATGCTCATGTATCATTAAAGTTAAAGCTCCAGAGTTTGATGAATATGTCTTTTAAAAGTGTCGTTTGCGCTGTCTAACAGCTACTAACATTTGCTAGTGCCAGTTTCGTCAATGTGAAGATTTGCTGTTTCATGATAGTAAATAAGTATCTGGGTTTTGGAAGTTGTAAAGAGCATTTTTAGCATTTTTCAAAGTTATTAGATATTTCATAGAGTAAACAACTAATCGGTTGATAATGAAAATAATCAGCAGATCATTGGTTGCAGCTCCATTTTAATTGCGAGCATTTCAAATAGTTTACACGACCCTATGTAGTACATCAACACAGAGAAGATAATAGTTATTAAATCATTATCCTGAATCAACTGTACAACAGATTAACATTAAAAACATTTTCTATTTTTCCATAATTACCAGATGACTCAAGTCCAGCTGCTGCGTGTGTCAAATAAAGAAGAAAAAGCCTCAACAGTGAAAATGAACCCATCCTCCTCTTGGTTTTCTTGCTTATTGCTGAATCCTCTGATAGCAGAAGCTTATTTCAAAACAGATTTTCAGGAAGTGAACTCACAATTTTCCTTAAGACCGGCCCATGAGAGGAACTCATATTCATCTTCCCTCTGCTTCATGTAACATTTTGTTTGTCTGTCACATGTGTGAATAATAAAACCATATAGTAACACCTGCTACCACTGTTATCTATCAGTCAGGTGCCTATAGATGTTGTAAATACAAACTCTTCTACAAGATGTGCCTCTGACCCAGTGATGATGAGGAGGAGGCCTGCTGAACATTTTCCACAGGAGGGAATGTATTTAAACGTTCGGCAGCATGTCAGCAGTTGTCCTCCGGGTGGTGCTGCCAGACTCTATCACACACATTGCTTGCCCTTGTACGGCTCCTGGTTTAAAGTAAGCTTCAGTTTTACAGTGAGCTGCATATTCCCCCGCGTTCTGATTTGTATGCAGCTCCACCTGCACAGCGTTCATTCCTTCAAGCTTTCTATCTGGTTTCCTTTTTACATTCTGGAGAAGTCATCTTCAGCCGGTGACGCTGATGTCTGGCCTCTGTCTCGACGTGTGATTTAGTCATGATCACATTACATTTTAATCAGTATATCAAACATTAGTGGCAACTAGACAGAAGCGTTGATGAGTAACACACATGTGAAGGGTTTGGATTTACTTCAGCAGGTTAAAAAAAACAACAAAAGAAACATGATTTTTTTTACACAGTCGCCCGAGGTTTAAATAGGCAGCACACCCTCTAGTTCAGGGGTTAGGCACCGGCTCTTGGTCGTGCTGTAACTGTGTAGGACTTGACCTTGAGCACAACGCTAGCAACTCCCCTCAGGTCGGGCAGAGAGGCCTCCCGCTCAGGAGGGACGAACTGGAAATCTCTCAGCAAGTAGCCCGTGAACAGAAAGAGCTCCATTCTGGCAACAGACTCCCCCAGGCAGAGGCGGGCCCCCCCTCCGAAAGGCATCAAGGCACGTGTGGAGCCTCCTCCTCCCTCCAGAAAGCGCTCTGAAAGGCAGAGAGACAGAGAGAGAGAGAGGAGTTATTCTATTTGAGAAGTGCTGAGCTGAGCTAAAGGAATGCTCTCCACGTCACGGTGGGAGAGCAGTACCTGGTTTGAAGCTGTACGGGTCGGGCCACACTGCAGGATCGTGGTGAGCTCCGAACAGATTGGGAATGATGACCGTGTTCTTCGGGATGAAATAACCAGCAATACTAAACAAGTGACAATGTAAAGTGAGACGAGTGTACACGGCAGGCGATACAGTTTGGAAGAAGCAGAACAAGAAAAAAAAATACTTCCTTACGACTGGTGTTTGTGTTCACCTGCTCGCTGGCAGAGAGCTCATTCAATATCTTTCAAGCAGTTCTTGTTTTATTACTATGTTCAGTGTGGGTATTTGCATCACAGCGAAGAATATCATGACTGAGATATTGTAGAAATGTGAGGCTGTGGCGGTTTAACAATATCTGGTCTTATAGATCTTATCTCTGATGAGTTGTCACTAATCTTTTGGCGTCGTCGCTGCATGTTGCCCGTTCAGCTGACCTGCTGTCTCTGATGGCTCTGTGCGGCACCGCCAGCGGGGCGACCGGCCTCAGTCTGAGCACCTCGTGGACGAGAGCGCACAGCACGGGGAGTCTGTGTCTGTCACTGTACTTGGGGTATCGTCCCTCCAGCACTGCACACATCTCCTCATACACCTTGGTCTGCACCTGGAGATTAGTAGAGAGAAGAAACACTCTGAGATAGACTTCAGGGTGTTTAAATGTGGTGCCGTATGTAAAAACAAAACAAAAGGTGCCTCTGCCCTGCCTCTGGTCTGTGCAGGAGGAAGGCCACAGTCCAGCTGAGCCAGGCCGCTGTGGTCTCCGTTCCCCCGATGAGGAGGTCCACGGTGGCCATGTGAACATGAACATCTGTGAGGAGCTGGGGACACGAAGACAGATGAAGTAGTAGATTCATCAGTTTATTTCTTTATGTTTTAGGAAAACATCTGTTAATATAAAGAGGTGGACGCCCAATACAATACTTGAACAGATCCTCCTCAGAATTCACTGTTCTATGCTCTCACCACTCCCTGCTCCGCGTTGTGTTGTTTTTCAACGCCCTGGAGGAGGGATCCCGTGATGGCATCCTCATTTTTTCTCTCTTGTGACTTCACAGAAAAACAAAAACAACAGCTGATTAAAAACGAACACAGACTTTAGAGGGTAACACGATCCTGGCTGCTACGATAACAATTAGCATCTGCGTTTGTTGAGCACTTTTCAGAATGCAGGCTACAAAGTCAGTAAAATAAGGTCAGGTTTTCAAAGAAAAAAAGGAAATAAAAGATAGTTTTAGCCTCCAGACAATTACACAGAATCGACTGCATACAAGTGTTATCTCATCACCAAGCCACACAAAACAATCCCTCATTTTTTAAACCTGTAATTAGCCTGATAAGACCTCCCTGGTGGTTGTTTTTCAAAATAGTTTAAATGTTTCTTTTTTCATTTTTGCCGTTTTCATCATTTTTCCTTACCAACCTTGTAGTCGTTGAGATGTTTTCTTATAATTTCGTCTCTCCTGGCCACCTCTTTCAGGAGACGGGAAAACACAGGATTGGGTAATTTCTTTGAGAGAACAAATTACACAACGTGTGACATCCCAGTCAGAAGATGTTTGCAAGTCTTTCCTGCGATCTACAGCCAGGATAATGAATATTTACTGACTCTGAGCACTGGGAAGGAGTCCAAGGCAGAAATCCAGGAGGAGCCCCACAGAGCCACAATCTCATTCAGACAGCTGTGCAGCTGCTGCAGCTCCAAAGAACTCTTATCATACTAAAAAAACACAGAGACGTGTATTTGAACACAACCTTCCAGTGAAATACACTGTTTAGTAACAGAACAGCACATTATGAATAGATTCATTTAAAGTAGAGGACACAGTAAACAGCCAACACAGGCCTGCCACATCCACAACTGTTCACTGCTGAGGAACAGATTTTGTAATACTCGGAGGGACAAACTGAGCGATGAGAAGACAGATACTCACTTCTTTTCCAAAAGCCAAAGTGGTGATGACGTTACTGGCTGCCACTGTGAAATCCTCTGAGAGATCTACAGCGCTGCCTTCATACTCCATCAAAACCTAAACACAAAACAAACACTGCCTTTTGGAAACTCCCCAACATTTTGCTTTGGTATTTTGTTTTTTTGTAGATGAGTCGCCATATTGTGCGCTGATGCTCAATTTGTTGCTCTTGTGTGTTTCGCACCTTCCTCAGATGCAGGGCCTGTCTCTCGATCACGTCATGCAGCGACTGCTGGCAGCAACGCTGCAGAGCGCCGTGGACGAGGCGACGATGAGCCCTCCACTCCTCGTTGTAATCTCCCAGAGAGATGGTGTGCCCTCCTCCAGACACGATGTCCGCTGATACAAGACATGAGAGGTCACAAGGACGAACAATAGTACAATAATCATGCATGCTATCATAAAAAAAAAAAAAAGTTTGAGTTGTCCACCTGTGTACGAAACTGGTCTCCCGGCAAAGTCTGACCATTTTTTCACTAGTGCTTCTTTGATGACGTCACTGCTGTTGAGTACAACCATGGCTGAAAAAACACAGGGATGTTGGTGTGGTGGCCATCTGACGACAATTATCAGCCAAAACTGTTCTTTAAAAAGCTTGTTTTTATTTTAGAATATGAATTGATAAAATTATGCATGATTACTTGTGTTTCCACATTTGAGGCGGTAGATGTGTCCGTACCGCTGTGCCAGACTGGTCAGGTGAATCGGCAGGTGATCGTGTGTCAGCTCCATCATATTGCCTATGGGGGGGAAGCTGGGAGGACCTGGGAGGGAAGGAGAGGAGGAGCCAGGAAGGAACCGATGGAGACACTGCAGCAGTCCAGAATCAGCTACTGGGGCGATGGAGTAAAGAAAGAAAAAAGCCACACAGGGACTTACAGGGATTACAAATCATTAAAAAAAATCATAGAAATGATTGTACGACCGGTGTGATCGGAAACAAACACAGAATCAACAAAATACAACAACCTGTAGACTCACTTCCCTTGTGGTCTCCATTTACAGATGTTCCTCTCTGACCAGAACTGCAAATCAGTAGAATCAACAGCAGCAAAACCAGGAACACAGCTACAAAACTGATCACTGATATTTCTATCGCCATCCTGCCTCCTCTCGCCGGCGTCCAACTTCAGAAAGCTGGTCAGCACGCCACTGGCCACATTTATACCACTCGTCTTCTCAGCAGTCTCTCAGCCTGTTGGTGCTTTGACTAAAACCAAGGACGTCTAAAGTGTCTATTTAGGGTCAGTGTATCTGATAATAAGATGAATGCAACACGTAACAAGAGTCAGCCTGATAAAACATTGTCAGGACTCGCTGAAGGGCATAACAACATGTCACAGTTGACATTACAGTCAGTCACTCTGGAGACTGTTTACCTCGGAGAGCAGGAAATGAAGAAACTGTTTTCGCACCGATGGATTTGGGTGTTTTAATTCATGTGTACAAAACAAACAAACGCAAAAATGACACTTCAGACCCACATCAGCCACATTTATTCCAATGGAGTGAGACAGTGCATATTTAATTACAGTAGTAGTGGGGTGGCATACCATGGTGGTGCACAGGAAGGTGTATGAGTCAAAACATAAACCGTGTTGAAATGGACGGGTCAGGCAGAACATTATACAAAAAAAAAAGATGCAATAAAACATTACTCCACTCCTTTGGTATATTTCCAGAAAACAAAACATGTATAAAATCTTGCACATTAAATCAAATGCACTGATAGCAGTGATCACGGCTATCAAAACCACTGTATAGTGACATGCAGCAACTGTGAGATCCACCGTCTCGTGGATTTCGGCTGTGATTCTCTGTCAGATGTAAGGTTTTCAGGTGGGAGAAACCCGTGACGACTGACGCACATTTAACCATGAGTTGCAGGAGAGAACCTGGACGGTCTGAACTTCATCTCAGTGAAGGGAATGGAGGCGTCTTTTCCTTTCCAGTCTATCCAGACTATTCCCTGTATCACAACAGACACAGAAAGTGAATTACCTTTGGTCAGTGCGTTGTATCACACAAGATGAAATGTGTTTAAAGTTCATGAGTGAGAATTGTACCTGATTATTACTGTTGATGCCATAAAGACCATTGAGGTTGGTCTTGTAGCAGTTCTTGTACCACCAGCCTCCCATGTAGGCCCGGGCACAGTGGATCCCCAGAGGGTCAGGGTCCTTGTCCTTGGCTGAGAATGGACGGCCATTGTGGTACCTCATAGAGTCACCTGACAGAGAAATACAGTGACATTGAGGTATGAGTCGTCATGTTTTACTATATAATACAGTCAGTGTGTGATGTGTTGATTTTTAAGTTGGATGGTTTGTGTTGGGCTCAACATACTGCTGTGCTGCTGAACATACACGATCACAGAAATGTTACAGGAATATTACAAGATTATTTCAAACAGCAGGTTGTCTCTATGATCCTCTCGCTCCTCCCAACTCGTTTTTTTTTTATTCCATAATTTCCTGTTTTATTTTGTAGTTATATCCTCATATATCCTATTGTGACTTTTTCCTTCCTGTCTTTGTCTCTTTCTTTTCCAGCTCTTCATCTTCCAGCCCTGTACACCCGAGTTTCATCCTGTTTTTTAGTTTTACTTTTAGTCTTTTGAATTTTCCCCATCCTGTTTTGTCAGTGTTGTTGTCAGCCCTTTTACTTGCCCTTTGATTTGACTTTTGGCTTTTTTGTTTTCTTAACCAGACTTTTGTTGTCTCTGCATCTGCAACTTATTTTGCAAGCCGTAACACTCATCACTTTGATTATGAAGGCTCACTTCTCTATAGAGTATATAGGCTACAGCAGTACAGAGTTGAGTGTCTTTAGTGTATAATTTCCAGGGGGTGCCCAGTACGGGGCCCATGACCCAAATTTGACCGCCCAGATATTTCAAGTTACAGAAAGGATACATTCCTTGAAAATCGATATTTTGTAATGCGCATGTTCAGGAAAATTCAACCTTTATACAGTTTTACCTGCAGTTCCAGTGTAACCAGACACTGTGAGAGTGTAGTGACTCTCCGCTGAGTCAATGGAGAAGTTGGCGTAGTGGGCGTAAGCAGTTTCATTTCCAGCTTGCATATCCACTCTCAGACTCACAGGGCCAACGCTGGTCAGGTTGTGGAGAAGTTCATTTCCTAAAAGTGGCAGAAAGGAAGAGTGAGTGGTTTAGGCTGATTCGTTAAAAAAACATTTTGTTGCACGTGTAATAAGAAGAAGTTGCTTCAACCGTACCGAGCCAGAACTCCTCGCTGAGGTTTCCAAAGCCAGCGCTGTATTCACTCCAGGTTCTGTGGAAATCCGTCTTTCCATTCATCCTCCTCTGGAACACCTAAAAACACACATCAGATTGTTATTTATAATCTAACTACCATTTCTTCAGTCCAAAGTTTGGTTGAGATTACAGCAGTTTTTTTTAGTCTCACTGTCCAGCCGCCGCCATCGGTCTCCATGTCACAGTAGACTCTGACTGCTCGCCCCTCTTTTCCTTGCGGGTAGATGTCCACCTCTCCTGACTGCAGAGCTCCATTCAGCAGCTCCTGAGAGCACTCAGTAGGGAAGGGGAAGCGCAGTTTGCCTGAGGGATGAAAAAATTTAATTACTTAATTGCGTCAAAGCATTGTTAAAGAGGAGATAAATCTGCAGGGATTGCATCATTTATCCAATACCTGTGATGAACTCTGTGGTGATAACAGATGTGTAGTGTCCATCTCTCTCGCCTTGTACCAGGACAATATAACGTGACATCGGGAACAGGTCTGTCAGCTTATACTCTGAGACGGAGCCATCCAGGATCACCTCCTAATGTGAACACAGCAGTGCACGGAAAGTTGATCTCTGATAAAGAAGCTCTCTTTCTTGGCACTGTATGTGCTAATAATGAGAGAATGTCCTCACCTTTGTCTCCTCTCCTGCCACCTGGTAGATCAGTCTGTAGCTGTGATAAACAACAGTTGAAGATCTCCATGGTATCACTGCAGAGCGAGCACCCACCTCGCCAGCTTTAACGACTAAGGGACACAAAGCACAGAGCATTTAGCTCACACCACCCTCTAGACTCGAGCACGCAAACAAACCTGATCTCCCTTTTATTATCCGCGTCTCTACTCACCATTAGCGGTGGTGAATGTAGTTGAGATGGCCATGCTCTGGAGACTGTCCTTCTGACTCAGCACTTTGACAGTGTACAAGGTGCCTCTCTGCAGGCCTCTCAGCTGGTGCTCCACTGAGTTCCCAGACAGCATCACCGTCACTGTCACATTAGGAGCTGTGGAGGAGAGTTAACAACCCTTAGCTCAGTCATTAGCGCTTTGTCATTAACCGTTGGCTAACGTCGCTACACTCACTCTTTGAGGACTCATAGCTGATGATGAAGCGGTCGACTTTCCCCAGACTGGGAGTCCATTGCAGCACAGCTCTGGTATCTGTCACATTGGCAACTTGCAGGTGTGTTGGAGGGGCGGGCACTGCAGTCAAGAGACAAAACATAGTGTGTTTGTTGCTGTTTTCACATGTAAAGATGAAGAATGTAAATAAAGTTGCTGTATACAAAAATCAAGCTTCTCAGACTACGTACCTGTGGTGATAAGGGATGTGAGGGCGTCGCTCTGGGCTCTGCCCTGTGTAGCAGTCACGCTGATGATGTAGGATGATCCAGCAGACAACTTGGACAGAACCACATAAGATTGCTGCCAGTCCACAGTCACAAAGCGGTTCTCCCCTAGAAGGTTGACACATCACAAATATCAAACTGGAACAAGGAGCAATTCTGAAAACAAGATCCACAATGACTGATATTAAAAGTTGCATGTCATGCTAGAAAATGTTTCATCCTTTAATGATTAAAACATTTTTTTAATTCTGTGTCTTTAAGGCCCTCCTCCCAAAAAGCCCAGTCTACTCTGATTGGCTAGCTCTCACAGGTCTGAGCAGGCACTGCCAACCATTTTTTTTCTACATCAGCTCGGCAACTTTAAAGCCTGGCTGCTTGTTGACTTCATCAGTGATTGAGCATTTTGATACATGAACAGTATTTATGAGCGCCTAGACTTTCTTTATCATCAGCAAAGACAGTGTATCTCACTTTTATAATATGGGACCTTAAAGCAAGGAAATTATGACCTGCCCTGACCT
>CAEMYA010000161.1:5785945-5820423 GCA_903131615.1 Diplodus sargus
CTAACAATCAAACAACCACCTAAATATCAATCAACCAACCAACCAACCAACCAACCAACCAACTACCAACCAACCAACCAACCAATAAACCAACCATAGACCAACCAACCAACCAATTGTCAACCAACCAACCAACCAACCAACCATCAACCAACCACCTAAATATCAATCAACCAACCAACCAACCAATCAATGGACACAGGTGGAAACATAACCTACTTGGTGGAGGTAATACAGTAATTATCTCAAAATGTATGCATGTAGTCAGTGCACTAAACAAATATATATACACATACCAACACCATTTTTGTCATTACAGTTGTTTTTTATTTATACACTGAGAGCTAAGGTGATTTTTAGTAATTAATAGGTACATTGTAAGTGGTAACATTTCAGATGATACCGTGGTGGATTCAGTCACCCACTTTCTGTCCAACAAATAATAATGTCTCTTATGCTATACTTTCATGACACTGCTTATAAACAGCAAAAACAAAAAGGAGGTTTCTACACTGTTAGATGAATGTGCCTCTCAAACTACAATAACTGAGCTTCACTAAAAATGAAGATGGAAAGTTTTGATGAAACAGATTTGTTCGTCAGTCTGTTTCACTGTTTGCAGCCATCAACCTTGTACTCATTTGTAAATGCTGTAAACTTTGCGCAGGCAGCTCTATATCTAGATCTTTGACATTTTTCTTCCAAAGGCTTTCTTTCAACCCAAGTGTTTGATTCCAACAGATACTGCATCCTAAAGAGGGAGAGTGAACAGAATGAGGATCCCAAAATGTACTTTATATACTGTTATTGCTTTGCACTTGCTTGGACAAATAATAAGTCATTTTAAAAGGTATCTCGTAGTTTGGCAGACGATGTTCTATTATACATTACATTTAAGCAGAACAATGTTTCAAAACTGTATCTCTATTCCTCTTCCCAGCTATATACTGACAAAACCATCCCAACGTCAAAGACGAGACGTTGCTCTATAGCCTCCTCTGTTACTTGCTTCAGTTAGTATTATTGACTATACTTACATTCCATTTGAATCAGTTGTGGAGCCATCTTTGCCCATGACGAGGTACTGTACTCCCAAGTCCAACTGTCCTTTACAGTGACGCCTCTTGGCGAACACTCGAACAGAATTCTCACTCACAAGGTTGTCTCCATCTGGTAGAAAAGAGGATTGTCATTAGTATATACGAAAAGCCTTGAAAGCACAAACATTATTGTACAAAACAATTTAAAGGTCTTTGTTATAGCACCTGCTTGCGGTTACAGTTAACTTACTGGATCTGAGGACGTCTTTTACATTCACTTTGTACAGCTCAAAGTTACTCTTCATAGAAACCTCGATGGGTTCAACAATGTATGCTGAAATAAAACAGGAACCATTTTCAACAATTCATCTGAAGCATTCTACTGCATGGTTTTGGTATAGCATGAGAACATAAAAGAATAGATTCTTTGTATTTAGGTGAACATTAGAAACTTTACACCTTAATCTCCGGTGTGCAGTACTGACCGTAATCGACTGTAGGAGAGAAGCAAGCATGTTGTAGGCGGTATGTCGGTCTTCCAGTTAATTCAAAAGTATTTTGTATTTTATGACAGGGTCCTAAAGAAAACATTAAAATAACGCAATGTTATTTAATGAACACAAACCTGATGGGTAAAGCATAATTAGGCTGAATCCACATGTCCACTCTTTGACCTGAAGAGTCATGGATTTATAAGATTTTTTTGTTTTTTGTCAGCAATTAGAAAAAATAATGTCACATACATATTGCATTGGATTGCGAGTAAGTAAATCAGTGAAGTCCAGTGAAGTCTGCAACTGCAATCGGACTTTCTAGAACTCTACAGAAAGTCTACTTAAAGACCCTAGAACTGGGTGAATTGTGGTTTTCGACAGTAATCAGCACACACAGACTTCCTGGAAAAACACATACAAAGATGTCTGCAGGAGCATGAAGTTTGGACATTTGGATTCAGCCTTATTTCAGGTGGGTTATCAGTATAGGTCTGAAGAGTAATGGCCTACTTTCTGCACATTGGCACACATCCTCTGAACACAGTTTGGAGATCATCTTGCTTCTTTGCGGGGCGGAATAGAACACAGTGCACTTAACGTCTACCGAGAAAGCACAAATAATTCATAAATTCCGGGTAAATGAAACAAATGTCCACTCTTTCTGGGCAAAAAATGCAAAAAATATCTAATAAAAAGTTTACTTGGTTCATAATAATCATAGAACACAGCTGGAGCAGGCTGTAGGAGGCCTATTGGTACGCTCTGTTTGGCATCGAAAGTAATGCATTCCTCTGTGTCAAAGAGCTAGAAAGGGAGAAGAAATCTTTTAGTATTGAAATGGACATGTGAAATCTTATAATTCTGGTGTATGTAAGTACATTTCCACCTGACCTCATTGAAGTACAACACCACTCTTCCATAGGACTCCTCATAATGAGAAATGTATCGTTCAGGCTCTTCTTTTAGCTACAAGGAGACAAGAATTGAGATTTTTGACACTTTAGGAGAAGAAAAGTCAGTTTTTACGACCATTCCTCAAATGTATTGATTTGTTTTTGTATAATGGAGCAGGGATGAATTGTGGGAGAGGCCACTGGGTCTGGATATGTTTTTGTCCATTCTGTATTTTCATGTCAATTTTTAAAATTTTTTTTATGGTTTTTATTCTTAAGGGATAATGTTATGATATAGATCTATGTTATCATCCTTGCATGGTGATGACCCTAATATTACAACACCCATCAGCTCCTGCCATTGTTGCTAAAGAGAACAGGAAATCAGAACAATAGTGAAATCAAATATTTCATTGCGGGCCATTTCTCAAAACTTTCATCTTTAAAGGAAAATTTGGAAGTTTTGGGACGCCTTTTTCTTTTTTTAGTTTGCTTGCCAAGAGTTGAATGTATATAGCCTGAATAAGAAGGCTAACTTAGCTTTGAATAAACACAGTAAACAGGAAGAATCAGCTAGCTAAAGATAATGTGCCATTACTTTATTATAATATTATCAGTAATAATAATGTCTTGTTTAAACCGAACAAAAAACGAATTGTAAAAACAACAGACTGCCGTTTTCCGGGGGTTATGTGTTGGACAATTTCTTGGTCAGGACCAGTAACTTCCTGGACTCTCTGTTGTCTTTAGGTAAAAAGTTCTAGATAACTTTTCACCTCATGTTTTCATGTACAAAGGCTTGTACTTTGGACTCTCTAATTCTTTGCACTGACACAACTGAGAGAGTTGTCCAATCAGCTAAGCTTGTCTACAGAGAAAAAGAATGTGACATAACAGGAGGCGCCCTCCCACTCTGTGCAGAGGATGACAATGAGGAAGAGGAGGAAGAGGAGGAAGAGAGAGCATCTTACCATGTCCAGGTGCTGAGTTACAGCCTGAAATCCACTCAGAAGTGTGATGTCAGCAATCGCCATTCCTGTGAGATTTCTGTTTAGGCTATGACTGCACACGAGAAAAGAATAAGAAACAGAGGTAGAGAAAGACACCGTATCAATGTCTCATGAGCAAATGTGATCCATATTTTGTAAACTAACCTGACACAGACGTTGTAGGTAACAGTCGATTCTGAATCTAAGTTGTAATCAACATCCCTCCTGTTACGGGTGCGAGCATCCAACCACTCAATCGTTGATCGAGGCACTCGTGCCTCAGGTTCCTCGTTGGTACCATAGTCATCATAGTAGTCATAATTTTCTATGACCTTAGCTGGGGAGACAGAGGTTATTGTAACTGTGTAGCTTTTACGGGCGATACATGTGTTTGTGATGTGTTATTAGTGACAAAAGCTCACCAGTGTACTTCACCTTCCCCTCTACTGCAACGCTGATAGACACTTGGTTACACTCATCCTTGGGTTCCAGTAGTTGGTAAGATTTTAAAATCTGCCAAACAGATGATGATTTACAGTAAACTGCGACTTTCTTTCAGCATATACAGGCACTGATCAAACTTACTTTTAGCTTGACATCGCCATTTCCAGTCAATTGGACAAGAATGTTGTTCCCTGCAAGTTTCTGGGACAAAATAAGCGAGGAAAAATAAGTACCCTAAGACTGAGATTAAATATTTATGTGTGTATTCAACTGCAATGCTGATAATATTCAAATTGTACCTTAAGGTCAGTTTCCACTCTGTCCTTCTTTGTTTCTAGGACGAGCTTTACGATGTCTCTCTTCCCTGGGACTCTAAAGTCTGCTATTAGATTTGCTTCCGGGCTGGTGGACCTCTTAATCTCATACTCTGCAAGGGCTTCCAGTGCCAAAATGGTATCCTGGGCATGGTCATTTAACATTAATAACACGTTTAACATTGGTGCACAGCTGTGGCTAAAGACAGGGATTCGTTGAGTTCAACCCATTCTCAAATCAGCATCTCAATCACCTGTGTTGATATGTAGCCTCCAAAATAGTTTTCCTGGGTAGTTAACCAGCAGGCTGTTTTGTCTGCCCAGTCGGTTTTCCCCAGTTCCACTGCAGTGAGGAGGGCATAGGCTGTGGTCTGCAGAGTGATGCCATCAGCGGTCTTCAGCTTCTGTGGGTTAGGATTAGTTGTCCACAGATAACAGCCATTCGTCCCTGATAATTAAGAAATAGACAAAAAGTACGTACTGTTTACATCATGATATTACTTTAATATTTCTCGGCAATGCTGTAAAACAATTTGAAGGACTGCCTCATGTCAGTATTAGATTTGTATATGATTTTTGCACCACTGTAAGCACTACCTAGCTTTTTTAGGCACATTTCTGTAGCGTTATCTTATCCAGTTACTCAGTTCGTTATGCTGACACTTTCAAAAAATGAAATCACTTATTTTAGTAATATTGCCCACACTTATTTGCCTTGACTGGACATACCTTCAGCAGCCAATGCTTGAAGTTGTCTCCAGGTTGATGAATGATCTGTTCCCTCTGGCAGGCTAACTGAAAGGCAATAGGCTGTAATAGCAACAGCATAAGGATGCTGAAGCTCCTCAAGGTTTGACAGGAGGTATGACGTTGTTAATGAAATGCTTGATTCCTGGTGAAAAAGGGAAAAAAAGTAGCACAATGGCAGTTATTTAACTTTAAGCGCCAGATCATCTTTGCAAATTACTGTATGCATTGATTAATCTAATAAATCCACAACAATAACAGGGCGAAGGTTCAGCTGCCACACTAGCAGTGCTCTGAGCTAAATGCTAATGTCAGGGTGCTACCAGGATCACAGTAGCATGCAGATTCATATTGTACCATAGGCACCATCTTGTTCTAGCTTGTTAGCCTGCCAACATTTGCTGATGGAACTGTCATTACCTTGCAGGTATTTGGTTTTAGAGCAACATTTTGGATAAGTTGAACATTTGACCTGTTAATGGCGCCTGAGTAATGGACAGGGGGCAACCTATATGTTTGTAAAATGTTTCATGGCTATCCACTCAAAATGTTTTATATCATCTCACCGCATTTCTTCTCTCTTCGGTTTGCAGGAATTGAAGGGACCGGTGAAGTGCAAGAGTTACAAAAGCTGCCATGGATGCTTTTTGATCTTTGTCGTTCTATAATAATGACACAGAGACATTATTACATTCAAATCACTGCTTTTGAGTGTTCTACCTCAAGCACACTGATAGTATCCTTATATACAGTGCATATAGGGATGTTTCGACATGCAGTCAAGGTTACCAGAACTCCTCTGTGTAACATTCGTTGTGTTTCTATGTATGTCCCATCACTCTCCTGCACTGAAAGCAAGTAACGGACAGAGTGCCTGATCTCTGCTTCAGGCACAACCCTCGCCGTCCTGCCCTGCTGTCCAAAAGCCATTGCCTGACGCTCCGCCACCATCGACAGCACTTTCACTACGAGGGCAGTCAACCTAAAGAGAAGATAAAGACGAATTGGAGAGTGGATGGGAAAAAAAAAATATTTACAATTTGAGATGCGGGGAAAAAGTAAAGTTGAGTTAGTTTGCAATATTTTGGAAGTAACAGCCTCGCATCAAAAATCAGCAAGGCAACACAAAAAAAACAACAACTCACCAATTACTGGGCATCACTGAAGCATATGGTGGATAAGATCCATTGCTTTTCTTGAATGTTAAAATCCTCATAGCACCTGGAATAGAAAGTATGTGTTTAAAACAAAATGTCTACAGCCTTGTTTGTGTTTTAGAGGGCACAACATTCATGACAACACACAACACTGACAAGACACAATAAGATCAAATCGAAGCCTTGGAGTCACTTTTGATTCCCAGTTGAATTTTCCCCATTTAAAACATGTCAAATGAATCACTGCAACGTTTCTCAAGTGTTACTGCCATTGGTCAGCAAACAAATATTCACAGGTATCATTTATCTATTCTTAAAAAATGATCTTGTTGGAGCTTTATCTGTTTCTTTAACTGTTTTAAGATTTCTGATTTGCGGTTTATTTGAATTTAGTGCTTCTATGGTGCTTAGAAGTTTTCTCATGGTTCTTTTTTAATCCAAATTTGTGTGCTTAGTCACGAAAAAAAGGGGGTTCATTAGACATGCAATGAACTGCCTGATGTGTTCCTACCATGCTCAACTTTATCAAGAGCTTTATCTCTGGCCCCAGTAGGCAGGTCGAACCACTGCTCACTCAGGTCAATGTAACGGACGGCTGAAGCTGTAGGGGCCAGTTTTGTCATTGTCTGTTCCACACATCCTGTAGGCAAAACTATCATGCGCGCAATCTTCTCAGGAGAAAGAAGGTTCTTTGCATGTGAAGGGCCAAATCCGTCCCCTGTCAGATGAGAACACTAAAAGGGTAAGACAGCATCATTTACCATCGTCTGTGAAACGTACGTCTGCTTCTAACAGCACTTACCTTCTACTGAAACGAAAATATTGGAGCTGGAGCCTGGGATTGTGTCATCTGGTAGAGATCCATCAATAGTGAAAGTCTTAGTGCTCCTCCCTATCAAGACAAAGGGAAAGTAAACTGATTAAAGCAAAGTGAATTTAAAATATACTGAAGAAAAGAAATAGTAATTGTCAAGCAAGAACGATTCGGAAATAACTGAAACTACTCACCATCTAATTTAAACACCTTGGTTTCCTGCATTGACTTTTCAAGTCCTTCTGTCTACAGCATGAGAAAAATAGTGCCAATTTATTGTGTGTCTCTTGCCTTACACATGAAAATATGCAAGTGGAAGAAGCATGTTGATTTAAGTTAAGTTAGTTTTACACAAGTAAGGACATTAGCTGCATACTCAACTACATGCAAACACAAATTGCTATCACCAGCTTGTCTCTGAGTAAAAATATATGAATTAAAGTGTAACGAGTTGTAAGCAAGTGCCTGTATGTCACACATGGAGGATCAACAAAGGCGAATAAATTCTACCGTGGTTAAGATCCATATTTGTATGCGTCATATATGTTGCTATATTTATTTCATCAGGTAGGCCTCTATTATCATGTTTTCTTACAGAGATAATGCCCTTTTCACTCACCAACACATTCAAAGGCTTCTCAATTGCATCTAGTCCACGTCCCTCCTCCATATCATAAAGACGTATTTTGATGGGTATTGAGCCGGTGACCATGGGGACAGCAGAGAAGGAGACAAACTGGGAAGACTGTGGCTCCACTGTAATGTTAACAAAAGATGAAGTTGTGGCTGAGCCAGGGGAGCAAAGTCCCTCCGTTTGTTCCATATGAACAGCCACCTATAAAAATACAGGATTCCACAGAGAAAGATTAGGAACTGAATTTAAATTCGCACAGTATGTGGTTGTTGTTTTATATCCATATTAGGTCGATACCTGTAGTGTCTCAAAGCCATAGTTGTAGATAACAGGTGAAATGGAGAGCTGCTCATATTTCCTTACTGAGTACGGCAATGTCAGGGACACAAACACATCCTGAAATGCTCTGATCTCAGATGGCTCAACTACACAGAAACCTGAATGAAACATAAATTAAGTGAAAATGAATTGATGAGAATCTTTTATGTCAAATTCACAAGATACATTTGTGAAGTGGGAAGCTGCTATTACCTGTGTCTGGAGACAAAGTGATGACCTGAATCTCCCATGTGGTGATGGAATCAGGTAGAGTCAAATCATAACTAGGAGTTTTAAAATAATAAATTGTTGTAAAATGCATTTATACATTTACACTCAAGAGTAGAAAAAATCAGAAATTCTCACAGTGACAGTATCAGTTAAACACATGCAAAAGATACCAACAACACTATGGGGTAGCAAAAATTTAAAGGCTGTGACTAGCCACTATATTTCACTGGAAAATAAAATAAAAGCAGTTTATAAAGTAACTGTCCATCTCTTACTTCTTTTGGCCATTTACTTCAAATTCTGTGAAGGCAAAGCTTGGGGGGAAAAACCGTCGAATGTACTGAGCAGCTGTGTCCATGAAGAACTGTTCAATATCAGCTGTGCTTTCAGCTAAAAAAGATCAAACGAGAATTTTGTGATTAAACTTTGTGATATCGCAAAAATGACTTAATGGTACTTAAGTGAATGTGTATAGGATTTGATGTCCACAGGACAATTTGATCTCACTCCTTGCAAGTCCTTTCTGGGCATCCTCCTGCATCTTTTTCTGTCTCAGTCGCTCTCCTTTACGGCAGCATTCTAAAAAGACATCTACACATTGACGATTTGGCTCCACCAGAGAGACTCTGCGCATTCTCTCCTCACAAGTTCGTTTCATGGGGATGAGAGAAAACCCGTGTGCACAACATTCTTGCAACTTCTCATCGGTAAAATTTGATTCTGAAAGTAGCATTAAAAAGAAACAGAAAACACATGTTAAGACACAAGTAATTTACATTATCTCAGAGTTATAATGCCTGAATGTTGTCTTACTTAAAGTCATCATTTCCTGTTGAAGATCAATAGAGCGTCTCTGTCGTGTAGATTGTGACTCACAGTCAAGACCTGGAAAAGTAGTCAAACTCTATTTAAGCTTGGGTTGAAGATGCGGAGAGCGTGAATTATTGCTGGTATTGTGATAACTTATGTTGAAAAGGCTATGCCAACATTTATTTTGTTAATTGGGTTGCAATTGAGCTTGCATTAAGGTTTATCCGTCTTTATTACAACTAGACAGATAAACATACTGTATAACAATCTAAACTGGATGAATGATCAAGGACTAAATTGGAGTAAATAAAATGTTTTTTCATACTCTTTTTCCAGTCTGACTTGGATTGAGTTAAAAATGACAGGCCAGCATTTGTTAATACAGATACGGGGTCAGATCCTCCACTGTATGTGCAACCAAGGTCATATGACTGCATAGAGGAAAACACCTGAAAAGTGAGAACAATACATTGGATTTACTGTTTTAGTACATATGTGTTGTATTAAATAACATCTATGTGTCTTAAGAGACAGTATGTGTCAGTATGTTACCTGTTTGCCAGTAAGTTTATTATCAGCATGGAGAGCGTAGATGGCCTTATCCACGGCCAGCAATGCCACTTTGGCTTTCTGACCATTTAAATCAAAACGTAGCACAGTCCTTTCTTTAGGTTTCGACGATCCTTTTTGTTGTACCTAAATTAAAGTTAAGATATAACAGATCATTTTAAATCTCATTGCCAAGTTTAAGTCAATCAGTACATTAAAACAAAACAAAACATTTTAATGTCCACGTCAACACAGTAGTTTAAACGGCTCTTATATAGTTTGTGCTGAAAATAATAATTGGCATGCAGCTAACGCTGACCACAGCTTTGTCATCATAACTGGGTTACTTCAAGTCTTTACATTATTTTGCAAAATATTATAAGAATTGTCCTACTATAGAATAGATAGAATTAACCTATTCAAACACAGAGACAGAGCTCTGTTTGTTTACTGTCTCCCTCTGCTAAGGCTGCCCTCTTATCTGTTCTGTTTACTCACCTTGACGTTTATCTTACATTCATCCCTGACATCGACCCACACCGAGTCAGTAATGATGTTACCCTGCTGGTCATAGTAGTAGCCAATCAGACGGAAGGATGGCACCATATCAGAAGTTATCTGCAGGTTGTGTCTCACTGAGGTACCAAGTCTGTGAGAACCTGTTTTTATAAGGACCCCACGGCTTAAGACCTATAACACAGTCAATTAAAAACCTTTAGATGTGAAAAACAGTGTGTTTCTTTATCAAATCAAAACCAAGTTGCAATCATTTTGTTATGCCTCACCATGTAGTATATAAATCCATTTTGCTGGCGACTGTTGGTGTTGTAATCTACGGATAGTAAGTCGCCCACAGAGTAGATCTTGTGGTCAAAATTCAGGTAAAGGTAGCTGCCACTTGGAGATGTTGCTCTTTGAAGCACTTTCCTCTGCGTAAAGTCACCTGCAGTCACCTAATGAAGTCAGAGTGTTAATGTGAGTGTTAGTTCAATTAAAGTGGTAAATGCAGTGGTTTATCAATTTGAATACAAACCTCAACAGTAATCTGAGCTGTAGTGGGAATATTAAACACAGCAAACACTGCCCCCTCCTGGTCAGTGTTGCCTTGCTGAGATCCCTCTGCAGATGATACACTAATCTTTACTAGCACACCAGCTGCTGGGGAGCCATCTGGGTGACGCACAAGTGCCTACAATAACAGACAAAAACATTTTTTAAAAACAAAATCATCTCCTTCATGTGCATAGCTGTGCATCCGTTTGTTTTTTTCATGCTCACCACCACATCTAGCGGATAACCAGGAAGGAAATGTGAGCGAGTTCGAGAGAGATCGATGGTGTGTTTGTGGGAGAAGATAGGAAGGTAAACTTCTGCTTCTTGCACTTCACCACCTAAAAAAGAACGAGAAAAAATCATATCGTAACATTTCCCATATCTTCATATTGTTATTCCATTTCTCCTAGTATCTTCTCAAACATGTAAAGGTACAGCGCAAGGTGTTTATCTCAATTTCTTTAGATGAAGCAATATTATAATTATTCTGGTGGTCTGCCACTAAACAAAAGTCTTTCTGGGGGCTACAGTTTCACTGACATATTCCTTTTTCATTAGCAGTAATTCTTTTGTTATATAAAATATGACTGGTGATTCATTTTGATAATTCTTCTTCACCAAACTGCTGTGTTTCAACACATCTCTCATTACACACCATTTTCTATTTCAAGTCAATGTGTCTGGCCGAACATGAGTTAACATGTTATTTACTGCACACGACACGACAGATGCAGGACATACAACACCAAAATATTTTACACATGGCATGCAGTATACTCTCCCATTACACTATAATAGCTTTAATTGGTTTGCTCTTTTGGGAAATTGCTAAACAGTGGTGTGTAGTATGACAGTGTTCTTTACTTCGTATGTTGGTGACAAATACTCCCAGGTAGACTTGTGATCCAATTTGCTTGAGGTCAGAGAGGGTTTGGTTCCTCTGTTCTTGGAGTTGCCGATCTAGGTCAGCTATCATAAGAGAAGCTGCTGCAGTTCCATTCTCAACCTGCAAGAAATGGTGTAAGTTATTGACTCTCAAGTCAAGTTGAAATGAGCTGCATTATAAATTTTGGAAAAATGTCTGCTTCCTCACAGAACCAGCCAACTCCAGCCTCCTGATGTAAACAGGCTTCATTTCTTGACCAGGGGCCCGTTTGTCTAGCACTCCAAACCGGCAGTGGTACGCCCCTTTAACATCCTCACCATGTGAATATCTGGGGGTAACAAAACATTTGTATTTATTTATTTATTTTTTTAAATATGTGAACTCGTAAGCTTTCCTTCTTATCAAAACTGCATTAATCAACATATGCAATACTTTTATTGTATCAAATTAGGAGTATACTTTGCAATGGGTCACTAATGACACACAATTGCCCAAATCTACAGCTCCACAAAGCTCTTAATCCATTTGTATCTTATTTTTGGCTTTTATGACAAGCCTGTTGATTATTGTTAGCATCTAGCTAGCTGTTAGCCCTTACAAAGCACACATTAGCATCAGCTTACAGTTAAAGCATCAGTTAAATATGTATTTTTCAGGAGCTGGTGGACAAACGATAGTGTTATCTTACACCTGAGCTAAAAGATCAGAGAAAAATGTGCGTGCATTCATGAGGCATCCAGCAAACTAGTTAACTTTGGATTTGGAAGCTATGTATTGTAGGCTAACACTGACCTTTAAGTAGGCGAATGGGCTCCAAGCTAACACTAAGCTAACTCTTTAGCCTGAATCTTGGTCGCTACCTTAGCGGCTTCACAAGTTTATGATTTGTTCTTGTGTATTTCAGCTTATTTTTTAGAGTTCTCCTGGCATATGGCCAAAGTCAATTAATGCAATTAATTGACAGACAAACTTTGCAGTAAAGTAAGTTTGAATGGAAATTACTCAACACTTACTTTGCTGAGATGGTGAAGTCAAACTGTCCATCACTTGACAAAATAAAGTTCTGCCTCGTTATGATGTTCACCTCAAAACTGGGTAAAACTAGAGTGTGTAATGATAAACAAAATTCAGAAAAAAAATGTTTTTCAGAGGGAAGAAATATTATCAGATTTTTTATTTTTTTTTGAATATATATATATTTAAGTATTTAAGAGTTAAATACTTGGCTTACCAAATTTCTGAACTTTGAACTCTCGGGAACCACCATGTGCTTCATCACCTTCATAGTGAGCTGTAATCTTCCATGTGCCCAACCTTGATAAACAAAACACACATGTTATTATGTCAAAGTTGCGTGTGCTGTTATGTATATTGCACAGCTGTCTTAACATACTTAGCAACATCAGGTATGGGGAATGAGCCTTGGAGTATTCCTCCCTTTGTGGTCTTCAGGGACTTCATTATCCTGTTTCCAGCAGCATTCTGTCATAAAATGATAAAAGCATGAATCATAAAGATACAATAAAATAAAATTACTACGAAAATCATTACCATATATCTTTTAAAGTCACATTTTATTCCTGAAGAAATTATGTCCACTTACAAACACTGATATCTGGAACACTCCTTCTTTAGGCCGGTACGTGTGGTCGAGGGTGAATATCCTGTACCTCACTGGCAGAGAGATTATCAACATAAAATGGCTTCACAAACAATCAGTGTTGTAATATCTGTAGAGTGGAGAATTACTTCACATTGTTTTACATGTTTCTACATTTAGTAATGTTTTTCCTACCTTGCTGTGTGGGGTTGTAGATTGGCTGATCAGTCTGAATGAAGATATTGCCCATGCGTTTGGATAGCAGAACCCTTGTCTTCTTTCTCCAGGGACTGGTGGCAGAGTTCTCTGCCACCAGTGTAAGGTAGGATTTACGTCCAGGTAAAGGTGTAGGCAATCTTGACATCATGTCCCTATCTATCTGTAAAGATGCAAGTTAGCAGTTTGGGTTAATGACATCTTGGTCTTGTCTCAACTGTTTGCTTTTGTATGAGTGAGGATGGTTCTCATACCATGAGCTCAACTGTTTTGATCCCCCCTTCTGCTGTGCACTCAACAGTTTGCTTTTCGGACACAATAGTACCCCGAGTCTCATGCTCTAGGTAGAGAGTCACAGGACAGGTGTTTCCCATCTGGACAAACACTTTCTCACGAACACCCACATGAAACACTCCGGGTGCTGAGATGAAGAATCTGCGCCAAAGGTGAAAAATGGCACTGACTTTATGCTTTGTTGCTATATTTTGCATTTATTGACTAGTATATACCAATAGATAAACATCTGCAATGCTGCATGTTCTGTCTCATGCATTACATCATGACAAAATGACACAATTATCATTTAATACACATTCAACAGAGAACATGCATAAATTATTAATGTGTAACAATAACAATTCTGAGAAGACAGAAAGCATATTTCTACACTCCTGCGTTACACACAATATATGTGGGCATTACGTTGCATTAGTTCATGATTTAGAGTCATGCAGCATTTTTTTTGTATTTACCTATCATTGCCTGATGAACACTCTGGTTCCACTGTCAAGATCAGGAACAATACGGAAAAGATGTGGCACCTCATTGTGCAGCTCGGATGTCTTCGCCTGCACTGACACAGGCTTTTGATTATCTGAGGTTTTATAAGTCGTCCAGCCCCGTATTTCTCAATCCTTGGATCTCAGTCCCCTCCCTCTGTTTTCTTCTTCTAAGATAACTTTAAAAGAGGCATCAGAGTGGTGCGTGCATAAACCGAGAAAATCCTCATACCGTCAGATATAACATGTATACTGATGTGCACAGATGTGTGGCAGACTCTTTGGTTAATTAGTGTGTACATTTCTACAAAATGAAAAGACTGAGATCTAAACAGATTTATCTAAAATGATAATCATATGGATACAGATCCGATCACAGTGATCTGACATACATTTCAGACTGCAACATGTTTGATTTTTATTCTATAAAATGTATTTTATATGACTACTTGGCATGCTGCATGGAAAGTGTTTGTTAAGTTTCACAATGTGTAACCAGTCCCTCATTGGTCGGTGCAGTCAGCCAGATTTCCCCAAAATCATGTGATTTACAAGAAATCAGGTTTAGGCTTTAGAGTAAGTGCTGTTGACATTGCAACCCATAGTCCAGGATTGATTTGCACAATAGAGGTCAAGTATATCTGCTAATTTACTAATCACAGCAATCCCTTCAGTTTAGCTAAATTGATTTTTAATATATGGTATGAATAGTTATTAAAGCCTCTTAATTGATAATATGATAAATGTTTTGTGCAGTTTACTTGAAACTTTACAACATGTACCCTATTTATCAGTGAACTGACTTTATGTAGTATTATATTTTATAAGATGCCTGACTGTGCTATTATCTGGATAAATGGAACAGCTGTAAAAAGAAAAACAGAGCTAGAAGGCAGATAACAAAGACATACAGAGACAAGGTCATGAACTTTATTACTTTCTGCATGAACAACTTGGTGATGCAATAAACAGAGCTACAAAAAACATCTTTCTTTCGAGAGTCATTTCAACATTTGACACACCGAACGGACAGAGAATTCCAACTTATCTAATTGTATACTCATAGCTCTTGGGTAAGTTTAAACACCCATAAAAATCCATGTTAAGATGGATAAAGTTTGGAAGATTTTATTAACCTTTTTTTTTTTTCTTTTTAGGCAAAGTGTTCCAGACTGAAGGGAACTGATCCCCAAATATTTTTTTTCCTACATTTTTAGGCTTTCTGTGAACTCAGTAGAGACCAGTATGTTTGAGTCAAGAAATTAAGCTTATCTTTTGTCATTATACAATCAATATTACATATAATTTTCAACTAATTTAAAACACTTCAGTAAAAAACTGTTTTGAAAAGTATTTTTTAAGTACATCAAAGTTTCATCAACTTGAAGCTTAAGCTTGCGTCAAAGTACTGAAAGTGTTGCCTCTGTAAAGTTACAACCAAGCTAACAAAGACGCATAAGTTACACACATAATAAAAAAATGGTATGTCCTAGACCCTGACAGTATAAACCAAATACACGTGATCTCTGTCACCTTCCATTTCACCTTGCCAACCACAAGCCATGTGGCCCTGTGCCATATCAACTCCTCATCCATTGATAATCTGATTCTCCCCACATAGTGAGAGATACTGATTATACTTACATCGATAGAACATCTATCTATCCTGCACACTACATGAACAACTTCTACACGTTTCTTCAAGATTATATTATATTCACACACACCTGAAACAAATTAAACATTTTCGGCTGTTCAGAACTATACAGAAGTTTAAAAATATTGTCAGTCCCCTGCTGCAGCCTTAGAACCAATAGAAAGCCTACAAGAGAGAATTGAGGGAAATAAACGTCAAAGTCCAGGGTCGGGAAGCTTAATGTGAATTAGAAAGACTAATTATGAATGAATTGAGAAGCCTACATTGTTTTTTTCTTTCTTTTCTTTTTTTTTTCAAGCCAGACATCATTATTAATCAACTTTAACAAAAAGTTTATATGGGTCCTATAAAGCATTTTTTTTGTTGGTGTTGCAAACAGTAAAATGCAGTCCCTTGTTTGCACACAGCAACGTGATATCTGATTAATTCCCATGTTGATTTCATATTGTATTATCACAGCAAGAAGTGTGAGGAAGTAAAAGAAAGCCGGGGGCATGATGTCCATCCACAACTCCTGGAAATGGAGAAGTAACACAAGAATTGCGTTTGGACAATCAGCACCAGACTCCCTGTCAAACTTGGGATGAACGGCCCTGGGAGGGAATCCTGCAGAGGATGGAAGATTTGAAAAATAACATATATGTATATCAGCGCAGGTGAATTAAAACAAGTGCAGACTAATGAAACATACTGCAATTTTGAAAAGGTTTATGTACAAGCAGTTGCTGTTTGTTAAAAGACTGAAAATGAATGAACTGTCAGGAGAAAGCAGGTTTCACACTCAAAAATAATATCTAAAAGTAAAAGATTACATAAAATCCACATTTAAAAGGTTTCTACCAATGAATGCTTTAAAGATATATATGTATATGTGTACATACTGCTCATCTAACAATTCATTGTATCTATATATTATCTATAAACTACTTATGAGTCAACTTGTACTGAAAAGTGAAAAAGTAAAAACTGTTTTTATACTTACAGCATGCACCATCGACAGCAACGTGATAATAGTCCCAGAGAATCAGCTATTAATCATGTGTCTCTAACCATATGAACGATTAAAACTCTTTCTTTCTAACGTTTTTCAGATATTGTAAAGTTCACTCTCCTCTGCGTCCGTCCTCAACTGCTGCTCGATCAGTTTGCCTGTCCGTGTCCCCCTCTCTATCTCTTCCCCTCTATCCATCTCATTTCATGCAGGAGTGGGGTTACCTAAGCGACACGGCCTCAATGGAGAAAATCTCTTTTTCTACAATTAACTGTGAAAGTGACAGAAGGAAAAGAAGGGAGGGATCTGGAGAGGGGCGCAGACCCTGAGAAGAAAGGGAGAGAGGGAAGGACACAAGTGCGCATGACAGGTCGAGAGATGTGAGGTTAAAAACTAATATTTGCACTCATTTTTAAAGTTCAACCTTGGGAATTTCAGAATAGATCATTAATGTTGAAAAATAAATAATAATTAAATGTATTCACATTTATAGAAAAGATCATTTGGTTGATTTTCTGGACCCACAGTAAGCAGCAGGTGTTTGCTGCATTTAACTTTTGATTTTGTCAATATCTTCTGTATTATATTTTCTGAGGCTGATAATTGATATGATGAAGAAACATGTGAAATAATTGATATCTTGTATGTCCTATGGTAGGAAGATTTTTTCACATCCACTCTCTAGATATACACATTTCAGTTTTTGTAGCACCTCATACTTGAATTGGGATTAGGCCAAATTAGGTTGCATTACACTGATCCCAGCGAAAGTGAATTATGCCCATCACCATAATCTCTAAAAATGCAGAGGGAGTGACCACTGGGTTTCCATGGAGGGATGTACACAAAAGGGTGTGGCGTGGGAATGTCCTCCGGGGTCAGGAGTGAGGGTGAAAGGGTCAGAGGTCAGAGCCAGCTGGACAGCACACAAGAGGAGATGAGGGTGAGAAAAGGAGGTGGGGGGGCCCGTCCAGAGAACGACTGACTGGGCCCAAAGGGACATTAACATTGAACTGATGGAAGGCTCGCTGACCAATGCCTTTTCATGGAGAAACTAAGCTATGACACACTCATGTGTAATGGTCCGTGGTAATTGACAAGTGACAAGACCCTCATTGTGGATGCAAAAAGCAGTTATCAGAATGCAGCGGTGGATTACAAGCTATACGTGCTGGTATTCAGTTGTTCTATGGGTTTATTTAACTCAGTGATGCAAATATACGCATATATTGATGAAATTGTTATTATTATTGTTAGTATCATTAAAACTGGACACTAAAAAAATATTAAAGTAATTTCTTTCCAAAAAGAGGCCCATGGGAATATATCAGGACATATATAAATAGAATTTTATTATCAGTTTGTGGTACAAGGATTCACTTCTGTATGTATGCAGTGTCACAATATCAGTAACAGCAGTTATAATGACTTACAGTGTTAAATGCAGATTATTTTCCCAATTCTTCACACAACCACTTTTTTTGTCCTCAAGTAGCATCGACTTTGAAATAAACCCCCTGTCAATTGAAGCCTGTTCAAACATATCTGGAGTCGGGCTTCTATGTATCTTGAAAATCTGATTCCCAATATTTCTTCAGATATGATCCACTCATGATTAGTGGGAATCACATTTTTTTTGAGTCTGTACAAAAAAGAATGTTTTCCTTCATCTGGAGAACAAGATTTCTCAGCCAGGGAATCTCTGCAGCTCTACAGTAGTGATGGGATATAACTAAGTACATTTACTCAATTACTATACTTAATGTGTTGAAGTGCTTTACACTATTTCCACTTTCTGAAAATTCATACTTCCACTCCACTACATTAAATTAATCATTTTAGCTACTTTAGATTTAGACTGAATGCGGCAACAGAGCCAAAGTGACATTTTTTTAAAAATAATTGATTTGTACACAAATCTGATTTAAAAAAAACCAAAAAAAAACCTGATACTGATAATCATACAAATACTGAATATAACATCCACTAAGCAGTCGAACCATAAGTATAAGCAGTGAACCCATAGTATACACTACATACGTCAATATTTTATAACCCTCTTTTTGTAACTGCGATACAACACTTACATACATACATACATACATGTAAATCTAAATACAAATGACCTTTATCTGTAATTCTGATGCTTAAGTACATTTAATGTCAGAAACTTTAAGATATGTACTCGAGTATGACCTCATTAACAACACTGTAAGCACTTCATTAAAATTGCTGCTTTATTATAAATTTAACCTCTATCAAAAAATTCATGCCATTTGGATATTGCACTTGACAATAATGCCATTTCAATAAAATGTCTTTGTCCGGTTTTTGTTATAATTGATTTGTATTTTGTGACAGAAAACACATGCAGCCATAGTGTTGTGGTCATATTTCAGTCAACTGTACAGCCTCAACCTTTTTCGAAAATGGAAGTAAGTTAATGTCTAGTGAAAATGAACATTTTAAAGTAAAATACACATGATGTTTTTTTTTTTTCCAAGGATACATCTGTCTGATAACTGTGAAACAGCCACAGTTGCATTTATGACCAGTTAAAGACAGTTTTCCATGAATATGTATCATTTCCAGTTCCCATGGTTAAAGATGCTCTGTGCACCTCAAGGGTGCAGACAGGAAGGTGAGCGTCTGTGCGCTCTGACTTCCATGTCACTGCTAGTGAAGGTCAGGTCAGTGAGGGCAGCAGGCAGTCTGGAGCGGAGGCCATACTCTGGTGGTCTAAAAAAGACAATCTTGGGGCCCAACCCATGGGGTCAACATGCAAATAGTAACCCCTGAGTGAAAGGCATAGAGCTGATCAATGTTCTCACATTACTCTTGCTGCTCATGACTGTGAATGTGCACGCCTACACGCACCACATGAGGTTTTTTTCATATAATGAAATTCACTCTTAACAATAGAGGAGGCAGCTGTATTTCAACAAAGGTAGAAAGATGACGTCACAAGTGAGCGTTGAAATCAACCGTGATATCTCAGTTGAAGCTTGATGTTATAGTGATCAAAAGTGATCAATCTCTGCAAAAAATATCATCATGAAACAGCAAAGCTCGTATAACCAGCACACATTTCAGAACTCTGTCATCTGAAGTGTCGTGGACCCTCAAATCTCATCCAGCACACGAAGAACAGATGAAATTCAGCTTTTCTGTTTCAGGCAAGCTGACCCACTGCTGCCCCCCTGTGGCCTGAATGGCACCTGTGGCACCACAGTCATATTTCCCTTCAGGTCCATGTCCTGGTGCCCAGTTCAGGTAACAGTTAGTACCTGAACTGATCCAGAACCAAAAGTTAAAGCTACAGGTGTAGCGTAGACCGAGCCACACGTGGGGAGATGTGGCGTTCCTTGCCTTTTCAGCCACCCTCTCCTGAACATCTCTGGTGGTGATGTGGACGAGGTCGATATGGTGCTTCCTGCAGTAGCTCATAGCTTCAATCCATGTCATGTTTTTCTTGATAAGTATCAGGTTTCCTTAAAGGACAAAAACAGAGAAATGTTAATTTTGTATTGCAGGTTTATGCAAAATTAACACAAAGGCACATGATCATTTTAGACGTACCTGGAGTCAAACTCGGACTGTCTGTAGGCTGCAGAGTTGTGTTCTGTGTGGTGTTCAGGGTTGTTAATGCGGAGGCATCCGTAGTTAATTGCACGGTCGTCGTCGTTGTCGGAGTTAGCTGTGTTGTTACATTTGACATTTCTGTTGTTGCATTGTTAAGCTCAGTGCTCGATGTATTGGAATGTGTGGTGTTCAGGGTTGTTAATGCGGAGTCACCATCTGTAGTTACTTGTAGAGCAGTCGTCTGATTTAGCTGAGTCGTTGTCACTTTTGACATTTCTGTGGTTGCATTGTTGAGCTCCGTGCTTGCTGTATTGGAAACTGTGGTGTTCAGCGTCGTCAGCTTGCTGGCAGTTGTTGCTTCGGTGGTGGTAACGTTAGTAGCATTTGAAGCAGATGAGGTGCTCAGAGGAGTTGTCATATTTGTTGTCAGTTGCTGGGTCGTAGGCTGTGCACTCGACTGACTGGTGGTTGTTGGGATTGATTTCATTGCTGTAAGAATGAGTGATGAATGAATAAGCACTGACTGTATCTCGTTAAGGTTAAAAAATATGAACATAGCAAATTCTAAAAGATCGGCAACTTACCCCCGCGACAAACAAAATTGCGATTTTTTCTACATCTCAGGTCGTTCCACTCCCCCCCATTTTTGAATATGGCAGCAGTGCAGTTCTGATCCTCAAGGTAGTTTGGCTGACTGGGTTTCCAAAAACGGAATGATGAGTTGCTCCCGTCAGACCACTTCCAGGGATCTTTGAAGAGGCCAATCCACACCTTTTGTGACCCAGACAGATTATGTACTGCCTCATTCTGCACCGAGGAGAGTATGCTGATGAGATCAGACGATAAGCCCCGGCAGTGATTCTGAGCGTTCCTCCATGATTTGGTCTCGGCGACAAACCTGTTGTCTGCAAGTTCAAAGGTTTCATATCTCAGACACATGGAACATAGTGAGGCTCTGCATTCAAAGGTGCAATAAGCGATTCTGGAGGAAGATATTTAATTGGGTGGGTGTTTAGCCCAACCCACCAACAATCACATCAATGTCACACATTGCACCTTTAAACATAATTTGCATGATTTAAAAAACTGACTTCAACATTGCCATTTCACTTACCTTGACAAACGAAACTTCTCTTCACTGCACATTCACTTTCAAACCACCTGCCATTTTCATCCATTGCCGCACACGCATCTTCACTCTTGTTTAGTGGTTGACCTGCGTTCCAGTTTAAAAAATCCACCCCTTTGTCAGGCCATGTCCAGTGCCACATCCGAACATCTGCAGTCTCCAGTCCTATCCAGGCTCTGGTAGAGTTATTTCCAACTAAAGTAATCAGATTATTCATATCTGTTTGGTTGTGAACTGTGGCTAAATCACTGTACGTCTCTCTGCAGAAGGTCTTTGCTTTCTCATAGGTCATTGAATTTTTAATGAGGTGAAAATCTGAAGATCCCAGAGCGAAGGAGCAAAATCCTGTGAAGTGACAGGCAGAATAAAAGGCAGTGTGTTACAGCAGTTAGAATACCAATAATAAGCCAAAATCATTCTTATAACTCTTCCATGCCATTATTTCATATTTCAGAATGTTGTCCTATTTCATGATTGAGAACCTGTGTGTCTTCACTAAGAGCAAACCACATTTACACATTCATATTATACATTAAAAGATTAATATGAGAAAAGCTCCAAACCTGAGATAAAAAGCAGTAACAACATTTGAGTCCATTCCATCCTGACGAATCTGGTTTTAGTTATGATCGTGCCACGAAGCACAAATAAAAGCTAAAAAAAAATAATAATAATTGTATTCAAGTTAACTGCTTGCTGGTCCTAACACACGGTGATAGCAGCTATGCACAGCACGATGTTTGAAGCAAGAATGCCACTTGGCCAGTCAGTGAGCCAGAGCTCTACAGTCAAAGCAGTTTTTCAGGTTTCTTGTGTCTGTGGGTTCATGGCGTTGTGGTTGGTGGGAGGAAATGTCATGTGAACTAGAGCCTGATTGATACATGATACTACTTTTTTAAGATGATATCGATATCAATATCAGGGAGTACAAAATTCTAATTGCAACCTAATTTTTTGCTATGATCCCTCAAATGTGGTTATCAACATTTGTGATAAAGAGATAGAAGGGAGGCAGGATACATTGTCCAAAATGAAATATTGCACTGAAACAGTAAACTTCACTGGGAATTGATTTAACCCAAGCATCTCCTTCTGCAGTGTAATCTGTCAAATTAATCAGACAACATAAATGCCGATACTGACACATCTGTGATAGGCCAATATCGGCTGATAATAGAGTGCTGCAGGGCTGACGTATTTTTGGAGGCTAACCTGGAAGTTAGTACTGAAAATAATCTCTGCATACAGGAAATAATGATACTTCCACTTCCACATTTTGCTCAGCAAGATAATCTTCACAGATCAACACCGCTTTTGCAGTTTTGAAGCCTAAATGAAACTGCCAGAAGCAGAAGGCAAACGCTTGTCTGCAAACGAACTACACCACAGTCGCGTGACTTCCAACACTGATCATCCCCCTACACTATTGACACTTTACTATAAATGAATCAGTAATTCAAACATGGGGTATTTACTTTCTGTCATTAAACACAAACGTGAAAATCTCTTAAACTTGTGTTAACTACAGAACTTTTTCAGGCATTTAACCCAAAAAACTCATTCAAAAAGACCCACTGACTTCCAGAACGATGTACAGTGACCAACAGTGGGCAACTCCATGAATCTTCTGACACATTAATGATCCTCTGTCAATATTCAGCAAAGTCAGGTTAATTATGATCGCTCTGCCTCAGTCAGAAATAGATCCTGGTCATCAGCGACGTGGCTGCTAGAGAATGAAGACGAGCAAGTTATTGCACCGACTGTGAAAAATGTAAACCAATCTCCCACGTCTCCTTCCTCTTGGTCTACATAAAAAAAATAAAAAAAAATGCTGGCAAGGAATTATGGCACATCTTACCAGCGTTGTTAAAAGTACTCAAAAGTCATATTTGAGTAATAGTAAAGAAATTGTATAAAAATATGACTTTGGTCAAAGTGAAAGTGATCTATACGAATAGTACTTGAGCGAAAGTCTTGTATTTGATATTAACTATGAACTATATATTAACACTTAAGTATCATAAAATACAAGTGAAAGTAAATCATACATATATTTACATGTACAGTATGTATATACTGGGAGTCGACTTATTATCTGCTCTGATATTCATCATTTTTCTGATAATTTTAATCAGATTAATGTTGTTTTCCTGTGTGATTGCTAGAAACCAATAAAAGGAAATAACTACTTTGACTCTGATACAGCATGGGTTTATGTCTGGCTTCTCCTTAGTGTTCATGATGAGTACATCTACTGATGTCCATCCATCCATCAATCCATCCATTTTCGTCCGCTGATCCGGTGCTGGGTTGCGGGGGCAGCTGCCTGAGCAGGGACACCCAGACTTCCCTCTCTTCCCACCCACTGATATTTATGGGAAAACTGAATTATTAAACTATGAAAATGATTCATTCAATTATTAGATGTTAATAATAATGTAAATAAAGTGCTGTGATATTGGGATCTGTTGGATCCTATAAACTATGAAAGTGTTACCTGAATCTAAATGAACTTGGGTTTTTTCATGGAGAATCTTCTAATAGAAACTGGCTTTAACTTTTGTAACACGACAAATAATTCGAACAATCTAACTGTGTGAAAAGGGGGGAAAATGCTACTTAATAGAAATTGCAGCTCACTTCAGAGTCCTAGAGTTTAAAAAAATAATAATATACTGCTGCAATTAATTAACAACCCTGTTCCAAAAGTGAAACTCACTCCTCGCCCTTGAGGACGAGGGAGTTTTTAAAATGAGCTCAACGGCTTACAAAAACAGAACACTGTGTTCTATATTTTAGATAGTGAAAGATGATACTTTGCAACATCACTGGAGCATTAAGACGTTGTGCAATACCACCCCTCCTGTCAAAGGCAAAAGCATTCCACCACTTCTCGTAGGTGTGGCTGACCAAGAGTTTGCTCGGATTCAGTCTCATGTGCCACATTTTAGGCTGCCCAGAAAACCCACACAGCATTTCTGTTTGAAATGACTGCAGTTTACCGTCTTATACTTTTATCACCAATACCTAATCATCATAACGACAGTAATCATTTCCCTTGCCATTTATCCAGGTAGTGAATGCACCAGTGATGCACCTTATTATAATAATGTCTGGTGCAGTGAACAGATGGTGTGTGTGTGTGTGAGAGAGAGAGAGAGAAGGAACATTTTTTATTTTTTTTTGGAAGGTCATTTACTGAATTTCAGCACACTATATAGGATTATAATAAACCATTTAGTTTGTCAGCTTTTTCATGCACACGTTCAAATGCATTGAAACATATGGAACAATAAACCAGAATCACCCTAATTAAATTATAAATCATGCTGCAGGAGTGTCATATGACAGTACTGTTATGGGTGGTCCCATGAGACATTTTGGCTCAAAGGATACTGGCACTGAGCCACCATGGCCTGTAAACAACAACAGCGTCAAGTTGAAGTAAACTGGATCTGAGAGTCGGCCTGCTGTCTGGCGCCTGTCTCATTGCACCTTCTATAGCGAAGTGGTTTTCAACAATGCGTCGAAGGTGTGTCTGGTGAGTAAATCCAACCTTCAAACGACCATGAGCTATTTTGTCAACAACCGCTTCTCCAGACTATCACCCTGCGCCGTGCAGTAGGCTAATGCTAGTTGTATTAGCTAAGTTGGCCGTATTTGCAGCTAAGAGGCTAATCATAGCTAGCTAGACAACATTACGCCAGCCGTGCGGATTTATTGACGTGGTTCGATGATCGTCGAGTCGTTAAGCTCCTAATTTTCTTCATGACTAACAGGGTATGTTTGTATCGTGGTTTTATTACATGCATTGGAGTGAAATATTAGCCAGACGTGTGGCAGCCATAGCTAAAGTTAGCTTTAGCTCTTCCGAGCGTTTATGGATTTGCAGCTAGCCAACTAGCTAACGGTAAAAACAGACGGAGGGGAATTATTTATATGTCATATTCAGAAGTGCATTTTATTCGCGGTAATATTTATTCATGAAACGGTAATGGACACAGGCGCTTCTGTTTATTCTCGGTGTTTTACATTTATTTAACGCCGTTCTCCACTGTAATGCGTATCGTTAGCAACATTTAGCAAACGTGTAACGTTTTGCGATGCCAACAGGGGCCAACTATCGTTAACAAATACTGATTAATGTAAGCAAATGTTCACATACTTAAAGGTTTTATCAGTTTAAACAAAGCTAAGCACGCAAAGCACATGAAACATTGTTGGTCTTAATGCGTTTTTCTTTTTACTTTTATCGGTTTTACAAGGGCGGTGCATGTACAACAATTTGGACCTTAAGCTCCAGTTTAGCTTACAAGCACCGTGGTTTCAATCACATCCGTCCATCTAATCACTCTGTTTTACAATTTATACGTGTCAGGTAAATTTTTCTGTGTGGTTAAGTAGCTGACCTGTTTAGCTGAAAATTAGACGGGCAACGTCAATGTGTCAATGTGTGTGTGCAACTTTTTTTTTTACGTGTCCTGCAACTAAAGCTTACGTTACATTATTTTCACGATGTTTCTGTAAAACGTCCGAAAACAGGAAACAAGTCCATTTTGATCAGATCAAATGTACTGTGTTGTCTGACCAACGACCTCAATCCCAAAGATATTCATTCTTTTAATGACAGAAAATAGCGAAAAGCAGCAAACCATGGTGCCCAGGTGCCTATAACCAGACCGCAAATGACTTTTAGGGATTGATTAAAAAAAACAAAAAAACAATCAAAGTAGTCTAAAACGAAAATCCTAATGATCACCCTGTCAGGTTGTGCTTTTCAGCTGTTATGGCAAAAGTCACATGTCTGTTTCAAGCAATTTCAATCCAAACACTTTGTAAAGCTAATGATATCCATTTGTGTTCACTCAGATTGATATCCTTCAGACGGGACGTCTTCTTCTCCACTGGGTAGCTACCTAGCCATGTCCTCACAGCAGCCCAACAGTTCAGCCTCTAATAGCCCCACCAACATCTTGGGTTCTCCTTTCTCTGTTATCAGTTCATCACTTAACTCCCCAGTGGTCTCACCTTCTCTGGGATTTGGACCCATCAGCAACAGTCAGGTAACTGACCCACCTTTAGAGGGTTAGGGTTAGGGTTAGGGTCGATGAACTGATTTGGTGCTCTTCATTTTTGTATATAGGAGATTAGTCCGCTATGGTTGGTAGGTTATTGGTGTTTACATAAGGGAGATGCTTAAAAAGGCTAGTTTTGGTACACAGCTTGTTCTGCTAGTTTTTTTTTTTTTTACAAAATGTACAAGGGCTGCATGATTAATTACGCTATTATTGAGTTTGCAATATGGCCAAATGCAATATCCAAATTACCAGAAGCTGCACACAAAAAATAGCATCATAACGAGGTACTGTAATGCTGCAGAGATGTTGCCATACCTAGATTCACAAATTTCCAGATGTAAGAGAACATGTTTACTTAGTAGAGACCCAAGTAACATTGTGATGCATTGTGATCATTCCCACTACTCCTGGATCATTTTGTAATTGCAGTATCGATAAAAAATAAGCATGATATGACTTATTTTACACTACCATGCAGCCTGGTGTGTACAGCAACTGGTCAAAAGTGGAGATAGCCCATTTGTTTAATGCATGCTGCCAGAAGCTTTTGTGTGCACACTGGACACACACTGATGCCAAGTCATTGTCATCAGGAATTGAGTTAGGTGATGTTGTTATTCAACGCTATACATTATTAATCAC
The DNA here is from genome assembly GCA_903131615.1 of Diplodus sargus. Lineage (NCBI taxonomy): Eukaryota > Metazoa > Chordata > Actinopteri > Spariformes > Sparidae > Diplodus > Diplodus sargus. The sequence continues at coordinate 5,812,996 of CAEMYA010000161.1, forward strand.
ATTTTGTTTTTTGGTTGTACTGCATCCAGATCTCTTCTTCAGCACCCATATCAGGGATGCACTCAATCAGCAGCTCAGAAGACGTCAAGCCTCCATTTGGCCTGAGGCCCATGCAATCTCACAGCCCTGGACTAATGTTGTCTCAGAAACGCATGTGTGTCATCTGTGGAGACCGCTCTTCTGGTGAGTGGATGCACTAAGAGCAGGATTAGCAGCAGTGAAACAATAGCCAGATACTGTTTATTTCATGGTAATTCTAGTGTGGATACTCCCTCACTGTTGGATGTTTTTACCTGGAGATGAATCTCAATCATCGTTGCTAGTTCAAATACAAATATGTGTCTTCATGTTGCTGTTTGTTTTTTGATCTGTTAACCATTCTCTAATGTGTTTTTATTTTTATTTTTACTTGTATAATATACAGGCAAGCACTATGGAGTGTACAGCTGTGAGGGCTGTAAAGGTTTCTTCAAACGAACTGTGCGCAAAGACCTGAGCTACACCTGCAGGGATAACAAAGAATGCCTGGTAGACAAACGCCAGCGCAATCGCTGCCAGTACTGCCGCTACCAGAAGTGCCTGGCCATGGGCATGAAGAGGGAAGGTATGCAAGGAAACGGGCTTGTACGAGATCTTCATTTTAAGAGCCTTTTTGGAAAATGAAGGTTTTACGAACACGTTTTGTTGCGAGTTGTCTTACATGCAACTATACAATTGTCTCATACATTCGAGTTTTCTGCAAGGTAGCATTAAATGTCTAATTGTAGAATGATGTAAACATTGGCAGTCAGTTAGATTTCTTAAAATAAGTCATTGTACCAAAGAAACCCCAATTAAAATGATTAGGTAATATTGGATTAGCTCAGTATATAGGGGGTAGGTGAGGACAGCTGCTAGATTAGATAAGCTAAAGGGTAGAGATGGGTGTATTGGGGCTGGTTTATATAACTAACCCCTCTCCATCTCTCCTCTTCATTTTCTCCTATTCTGCCCCTTTCTCCATCTTTCAATAGTGGTCAAACATGTAAAGTGGAATAAAGAAGATGGAAAGGATGAGGGATGGATGAGTATGTCAATGAAATCTTAAAGATACTGTATGTTGATGTTACCTAGAGAATTAGCTTGTTGTGTTAGATGTGCAAAACTGTTGACTGCGGGATTTATGTGTGAAAACGTACCTAGAAATGAGGAATCGTGATGATAGACTTCATAAAGTAAGCAGTTTGGCAGCTGTAAGTTTGTTGAATGTGTGTACCTCTATTTTTGATCTAAGGGAGTGGATTTGTGTTGAGGCAGCAAAGAGTATAATGCAGCACAATAAGTCATGGCATTCATAGGCCACAATGTCAGTTATAAGGATCCTAAATACACCCAGCATACAGTATGTATCCTGAGAGGTGTTGCCTCTTTACTAGTGTCAGTAAGTCGGGCAGATTATATGTAACAGTGTCAGTATTTTCAGAGAGATTTAAACAGCTCTGTTTTTTTTTCCTGATTTGATTGAAGGAGGTCAGATTCAGGCGGTCAGATGGTGATAATTTTATATATATATATATAATATATCTCAGAAAACAGCTTCTTTTCTTTCACCTGATTGAGATCACAGTCTCCTTTTGGGTTGTAGACAACCTTAACTCACTTTATAACTGCCGTTAACTTTTAACAACCTTTCATGCACTAGTCTCTAGGCCCCTCGGTTGTGTTAGGGTTCTTTGTGCTGCTTAGGACGGCACCACTCTGGAGCCAGGCTGCCATTTCAGTAGGGGAGGGAAAAATCCTGTCCACACGTACGCGGGTATTTCTAAGATTTGTTTTAAGTATCAGCATCTAGATAGGCAGAAACAGATTTTTGGAAATGATGACACAGACAACTACCTTTTATTGGTGTTTGTAGCATCATTTACAAATGTGAACTCGGTATATATGTTATGATTTTGGAGTATTTGAGTTTGTACATTGATGGAATGGCTGTTAAGTTAACGTGTAACTTTATTTCTTACAAAAACACGAACGGACATTGCTATACAAGAATGGACGAGAGAGGCAAAAAACGAGTGCTTACAATGTTTTGCTGGCAAAGAAGCATTGTCAAGGAAGAGTCTGTTATTTTCTTAAAAGAATGTTTTCCAAAAATACCCATGTACGTGTGGACTGGGCCTAAGATGCATTGTGATTTTGTCTTTTAACTATTTAGTATTTAATTGTTAAACATTCAACTAATGCATGCAAGCTAACTCAAGGGCATGTTAATAACAAACTCATGCATGTAAATTCAGCCTGACAGTTACTGTACTTCTTTTGATAATGGAAATAAATTCATCAGCGTTGTGTCATGATGGATAAGAATTATCATATTGTACAGTAGGAAAAATATGGAATTCAAGTCATTGTGTATGAAGATGCATTGAGAAACATAATCAGCAGTGATGATCAGTTCTAAGCACCCTGAATCAAAACAGATCTTGAGAAACATGCTCCATAGATTGTCAGCCCAACGTTTCAGTGTAGGTAGTCCACTGAATGCTACGCTTTTTGCCATCACTGACATGATTACCTATTTTAAGATAGCCTCAAATTAAAACAGGACTTTCTCAATGCAACATAAACCCTAAAGCGACGCAGAGCATTTTGCATAATAGCACTCTAACCCGTAATTTCACCAGTTGTCTTTTTTCTTTCCCCCAAAGTCTTTTCATTCTTCAATATTTACCATCACCTCATTCCTTTTCTCCCCCCCACCACTGTCTCCTCGTGTTTTGTCTGACGCAGCGGTCCAGGAGGAGCGCCAGAGGAACCGAGAGCGTGAAGGAGAGCTGGAGTTCAGTGTCGGAGTGAACGAGGAGATGCCTGTGGAGAAGATTTTAGAGGCAGAGACTGCTGTGGAGCAGAAGACTGAGCTCCACTCGGACGGTGGTTCTGCTGGCAACTCTGTGAGTCATTATAACACGTCAATAGACTTTTATAAGTGTTTTTACAGGAGCATGATGGATTTATAATAACTTATTTAATAACTTTTAACCCCAGGCTTATTGTTGCTGGAATAATTTGTCTTGGATGGATGACTGAGTAAACGTAATATATTGTTCGGTTTCAGCCCCATGATGCCGTCACCAACATCTGTCAGACTGCAGACAAACAGCTGTTTGCACTGGTGGAGTGGGCTAAGAGAATCCCTCATTTCTCTGAACTGCCCCTTGATGACCAGGTCATCCTTCTTCGCGCAGGTATTGAGCACCTTCAAAGATCAGATCCACAGTTTGTCATTGCAAATTTATCAGATGTAGGTTACAAATGTTGCAGTGTTGTGTACATTTCTAAAAAAGTAACAAGGCCAAGGCCAGTTGCTTATTCTGTTTTCCTAATTCAGTATAAAAGTGGTATTAAACGGTGACGTAGCTATCTAATGTTGTGCTGTGCAGAACTTTCTGCTATTGTTTGCACATGTTAATAGATAAACTCCAAAATAAACGAGTTAAAAGTTAAAACACTAGGAAATGTTAAGCTAAAACATATTTGCAAGCAGACTCCAAGAAAGGTTGCAATTGTACCTTTGCTGACCGTTGCATCAAAAAGATAGAAATACAGACAAATGATAACATCTGTGAAAACTACAAATAATGATAATGTATTAGATTGCATGAATGTTGGTATCTGTGCACTGAGTCAATGAAAGATTTAGACTATTGTATATTGATGCACAATAGAATATATTTCAATATGGCAGTCAGGAAGTCTATGATGTAGTTTTTTTGTTGGATTGATTTTGAAACATAAGCGTATGCATCTATAATAGGAGGGGTGCAGAAGCTGTTAATAATCTTAACTCAGTTTTGGATGGCATTTGAGCAGTCACCTGATGTTGAAGACTGGTTGTCTGTGGTTAGGTGCCTGTTATGTGTTTATTTCCCTCTTTAAAACAGCTCTTAACTGTGGCTGTAATTTCACTTGTCAGAACTATTGAAATGTTTGTCCTCTGATATCTTTACTAACATTTATTTAATTGTTTGTAATTTGTCAGGCTGGAATGAGCTCCTCATTGCCTCATTCTCCCATCGCTCCATTGCTTTGAAGGATGGAGTCCTCCTGGCCTCCGAGCTGCAGCGCGACAGTGCACACAGTGCCGGAGTCGGAGCTATTTTTGACAGGTATAAGTATGGAGACAATAAAGTAGCCGACACCCATAATGCCTTGGTAGAATATTTTTAAATGTTTGTAGAGACTGGATATTAACTAGTTGTATTTAATGCAGGGAAAGTGTGCAGAGTGCAGAGGTCGGTGCCATATTTGACAGGTAATTTAACTGTTTTGTAATATAAAATTTGTGCAGTTTTCTTATTCTACTCTTTGTATTTTTAAACTCAAATCTGTCATCATTTAGGGTCCTCACTGAGCTTGTCAATAAAATGAGAGATATGCAAATGGACAAAACAGAGCTGGGCTGCCTCCGAGCCATCGTCCTCTTCAACCCTGGTACCTGCCCAATGCTGAAATCTACATAAGAAATATTAATTCATTTATTTTTTAGGAAGGATGCATCTTTGAGGGTCTTTACCCTAATGAAAATGTGTTTTTCTTGCAGATGCTAAAGGGCTCTCCAACACCAGTGAGGTGGAGCTGCTTAGAGAAAAGGTCTATGCATCATTGGAAGCCTACTGCAAACAGAGATACCCAGAGCAGCAGGGAAGGTAAAGATCCTCAGCTATGACGAGCTCAGCATGGTCATGCTTTTGTTTTTAACTGTGTTGACCTCAGATATCAAGGTTTCACATCATTGTTCATCTTCTTTTCTCCGTCAGGTTTGCTAAGCTTCTCCTCCGACTGCCAGCACTGCGATCCATCGGCTTGAAGTGCTTGGAGCATCTCTTCTTCTTCAAGTTGATTGGTGACACACCTATTGACACTTTCCTCATGGAAATGCTTGAAGCTCCCCATCAGTTGTCTTAGATAGGAAAACGCGTACTGTGGTTAGGTTTAGATAGCTGAAGTCTGGGAAGCTGGAGTGGGACTGGAGTGGCACTTTAAGTTCTTTGAAGATTTGTCAATTTGTCTCACTGCTGTCTGTGTTACACTATTTTAGTGCAGCACAGATTTGCTATTTAGACCAAACCCAAGGCTTGGCATGATCTAAAAGCTGGTGCTATATGTTCAATTAACTTCATGAGTAACTATGGTTTTAAGAAAAAAAAAAGGTATTTTTAAAAATGTAAACATATACATATTTCCCTCACAGGAGCTATAATTTGGGTATACATTTTTATATAAGCTTTTTAGACACGTCAAACATCAAGCTTCGGTTGTTTCTCCAACCGAACTTATTCCCAAATCCTGTTTTTAAAAGAAGGTCAACCTGAATCATGAGTATTCGTTAAAGGACAGTCTTCTTTTTATAATTTCAAATTCAAGCCAGATCTAAAAGTGTATTATCGTACCAAACCACCACCAGGAACTGTGTCCAAAAACAGCTCTGAGTTTACTTGTATCCATTGCAGAAGATTAAATCTTAACCCCGAGATAGGAGGCGAGTCAAGTCCGACTCGTCCATGTTGATTGAGGATCAGCTTTATGTGTCTGGTAATATACAGCTAGTGTTGTTTACTTCTTTGCCATTTTATAAATCTAATCACTTTGTGGTTAACGATTAAACTGCACTGCACACTTGCTATGTACTATTTCTAAAAACATACTTTCAATTAACGCCTGGCCTGTAAACAGTCAGACGTTTGTCTTTTGGTGCTATTTCAGAGATAATTTGACATTATCGGTGCAGATGCACACCAGACGACACACCTAAGAATATGCAAAACTGAAAATCCCTTTGTTAATCTTTGTTAAAAATGTAGCAATATATATTAAATAAATAAAATAAAAAGTAAACTGCATAAGAGCTTTCTGCCTGTCAGTCATTCAGGGGTTTTACAAAGTAAATCATGTCTGGTGGAAAGGGAATACTCCATTTTGTAATTTATCTATACAATTCTGAGGTACTGTGCAAAAGTAATTGTTCAGGGAAAGTGTACATTGATAAATTTGAATTATGATCAGGAGATACAAATTATATCATTCTTAATATGTGCCCTTGTTTTTAGTTTTCAGCTAGTATAAAGCAGAACATGTCTTGGGTTGCACTGGATTTGCTGAGACTGTTTTAGCTGACTTTTATTTCTTGTGCTTTTTTTTTTTTTTTTTTTCTTTCTTTCTTTGATGCTCAGTTGTATTTTCCTACCTTCCCCCCTTCTCTTTTTTAGGTAGCTGTCTTGTTCATCGTAATGTCTGCAATTTATTAAAAGCAAACCATAATCACATTTAGATCCGTAACACCTGTGGACACATAGGAATTTTGAACAAGACCAAATGAGGTCTGAGTGATGGCCATGTCTAAAACACCGGATGAGCTGTATTGGCAAGCTTGTCATCGACCTCTATATGCTCTTGAACTTAGTGACTTGAAGCATGGGTTGTGTGGACTGAAAATAAAGAGGCTTAAGTTTTCTTGTTTGCTTTTTCTTCGCCTAAGTGTTACATCTCAACTCAAACTCAACAACACAATTGAAAGATGATTAAAAAACAAAAGAAACTGTCAAAAGATGTTTTAATGAGCCATTTTATTGTAGTTGTTACATACTTTTTGCTGTGGGCAAAGACGCAATAGAAGCCTTGTTTGTATAGCACTTGTGTCCAAGTTCCACAGTGATGTTATGGCACAGGCAGCAAATGTGTGTGTGGTGAGCTAATGTTAAATTAAAAGAACAACAAAAAAAAAACATCGAGTGCAATGAAATCAGAGGCTTCTAAGGGATTCCACAGGATTATCTGGTGAATTTCATCGCTGCGTGTTTCACCACATTTGTTTGCTGTGAAGTAAAAAGGGTTAATAACACGCACACAGACCCTACAGCTCTGAGAAACCAAAGTGAACCTCCCCTTTGTTTCAAGCAGAAGTGACGACTTTTAAACCATGCATGGCTTGGTTTGCTTAAATTATATTTAGAATAATACTGCTTTTAGTCTATAATACACTATTCTACACATGGAGCCAAAAAAACAGAAACAAAACAAGAACACAAAGACATTGTCATGACATGTACATCATTTTACAGCATTCCCCCCTCTTCTACTTTACACATCTACTCTGTCTGGTTTTTGACACAAATCAGTACAATCCGGGAAACACCATGAGCTCTTCATCCTCCTCCCGCTGTAACTACTAAGTTGCATGCTACACATTGAGTCTAAGGTGCTGAATAGGTTTCAGTAAAGTCTAAACAAAAAAAATCAAAACATGTACTGCTGGTGTGGTTTTATGTAGCTTTATCATGATGTTGCACTAGATTCTTGTTTCTCTCAATGGCTATGTTTCCGTCACAGTGAACGTTTGCAAGTTTTACCCTCTCCGTGATATAAACTGAAGTTATGCGTGTTAGAGAAATT
>CAEMYA010000161.1:5821814-5883911 GCA_903131615.1 Diplodus sargus
GGGGGGGGGGGGGGGATTTTAGAGCCAAGCTTAGAGTGGAGTGGGTTGCCAGGTCGGAGGGGCAGTGAAAGGGCTTCCAGACATCTTCGTGTCCAGCTCACACCTGCATCTCTGAGCCGCTGGACAAGCCGAGAGCGTTTGCCTCCTCTGTCGTCAAACCATTCTTCAGTGTCCTCCTCACTGTGCAGACGAGAAGAGGAGAAAGTGGAGCGGAGAAGGAGTGAAAACTGTGATGAGAGCTGTGATAAGTATTTTGTCACAGTGTTGGCTGATAGCATTCTTTTGTGCACGATAACACATTGGAGACGGTCGACGCGACTCACGTGATTTTCGGTTGGCTCGGGATCGTCTCCTCTCCCGTGGTTGCGTCCGCTGGCTGGGCCCCTGAGTGGCTGACCTAACGATCCTCTCCATGATCTCATCAGCTGTGTCATCTGTGCAGTTCACTGGGTCGTCATTGGCAGAACACCACGGGGGAACACGCCCTAAAACAAACAAAGGTCAGAATGGATAAGAAAACAACAGATGTTGGAGGGCAGGTTTAAGAAATCAAGACCAAAGCTGCATTCCGAATCACGCCATTTCTCTTTTTACCTACAGTGCATTCCACATTTGTATGTTAGTGCGCATTTGCATGTTTTCACACATGACAACAACACCGGATAAAATGTCCTTTACTCTATGATAGAGATGGATCACCAATTAAACTTCCTCTCCCTGGTGAACACATGCCCGGTGGCAGACAAAATTGAAGCAGTAAACTTGTCCATAACCAGTTTAAGCAGGTATAATGTCATGTTTAACATTTGCTAACTAGCGCTAAAAACAAAGGAACTGAGGTCCGTACAGGGATTTAGTCATAAAGCGTTCCAAGTGTTGATCAGATGATGGCGTGAGATGAAAGGTTCCATGTCCAAACGGTCCATCCAGCAGTTGTCAAGAAAATTTCCCTTGAAAAACACAAACGTGAACCTCTTGTGCCACAAGAGGTCTGCAGGATTCATCATCTGGCAATCATAAATGTCTGTCCAAAACTTTCACAGCACTCCATCGTATACCTGTCGTGATATTTCAGTCTGGCGGTCAAAGCTTAGCTTAAAAGCTTCAGGTAAAATAAAATGTTCCTGCTGTGCTTCCTGGAGCGTTTACGGTCAAAGAGGAGTGCAAATCTCGGTGTAGGGGACTAGATGGGTGATGATATTGATATATAAAAGCTACGTAGGGGCCGTAACAGTGTAACGTGTTTATGGGACTGACCTCGGGTGCTGCTGGCTCTGGTGCGTGTGCGGAGGCCGGGCACCGTGGACGTCCCGCTCTCTCCGCCCTGCAGGCTGCTCTTCAGCACGGCCTTCATGTTCTCATGTTCAGCTGCGTCTTCAGCATACTGGATACCCTGAGGCTGGCTCTCCTGTGCTTCTGATGGGGCACCGCCAAATTTACCGCTCTAGGGGATAGGGGAGGACACGGGATTACAGCATCTGACATTTTACTAGCAGGAGACGGTGGAACTCAGCTCCACGCTCCGGTATTTTTAGAATAAGGAAAAAGGAAAAGCTTTAAATGTCAAACTTGTCATACAGGTTAATCTTCACCAGTGACACAGCACTTTCCATCCTAAATAAGAACAATTAGTCATTGCAGAAACTTGGAAGTTCCGCATTTAAAGTGCTGTTTCATTCTGTGACACAAAGGAAAATCCTCGTGACTGTTTCTCGCAGCAGTGCAGACATGCCGGTAACAAGGGTTCAGCTCCCAGTCCCTCTGAGGTCCATTCATTTCTACCAGGAAGTAGCCGCAGCAACTCCCCCTAGTGAGATTCACTCAACACTCCAGCTGACATCATGCGAGCGCCTCTTTCTTTCACCTTGTCATCGCTGTCAAAGCTTCCTCATTCGTTTGAGGTCACACACAGAAACCTGTCAGTTTTACCAATGACTTGTCCTTTGTTAATTATTGTAAACACACCAGTTATTGTTCAGACTTGAAACAACACAGTCTGGTTGGATATTAGTCACAACATAAAGGTCACATGCGTTTTCACACATGGTTACCTCACTGTCATCGTCATCCTCACTCTACAGAGATGAAGGGAGTAGGAAAGGGGAAAAAACGTGTTGTAAATACAGTATATATTATTATATATATTATATATATATATATATTGGTTAAGAACATATATCTGTGGCCTAATTCTCACTTATAAGCAAGTTATATCCTGTTTGACTGTACCACGAGTGCAACGCTCGCCTTTTCCCCCTGCTTTTGGTCTTAATGCGAGGCTTAGCAAAGCGGCTGCTGGTTACAGAGTCACTTTTTGCAAACAGATAAGATTTTTAATACATTTTCTCATCTAACTCTCAACAAGAAAGTGAATAAGGGTGTTATACACATGTAAAACTACTCCTTTAAACATCAAAATTGCTCCTCTGTAACATACAAAAAAAACATTGCAGATATGTACAAGCTATGGAGCAGAGGAGCGTGCTGCACTGAACATCTTTGTTAAGAGTGTGGTCAAGGTGTGGGCCTCGTTATTTCTCCTTCAGGGACATCCAAAGGTTTGAATTTTCACACAGTGATTGAATTAGGGTCCCTTTGAAGAGAGAGGGGCCCCTGCCAAGGCTCGCTGTGGAGTCCGCTCTGAGCAGCCGACTCCTCAGGGTTTAAGGGATTTTAATCATGCAGGGAGGTGTTTGCTCTGGCCTTTCTTAGCCTGCTGCAGCTACAGAATGGGATACACTGAAAACAACTCACTGATTGTTGTTACAGTAACCTACACATGTGAATACCGAGGAGCTGTGCTGATGTCATCACAAATGTATGCCGTGTCTGTCAGAAACGTCCACGTTTGGCTCTCTAACCAGATTAAAGATATAACCAGAGTCGAGGGATCGCTCATATTGTTCATGAGTACAAACCAAACAGAGATGAGGATCAGGAAATGGAGAAAGTGTTCCGTGTGACTCGCTGCTCGTGGTGAAGAGCACTTACATCTGTTATCATTTTTCCCCTGGTCTTGTTCCTCTCTCGGTGGTTGGCCCTCTTCTGTTTCTGTTGCAGCACGCGCTCTCTCGTTGTGCGATACTCCAGGGCAAACTCGCTCAGGATCTTGCTAAAGCGATGAATGCTGACCTCACGTACCGCGTATACCGGATGGCCGAGGAACAGAAGAAAGGCATGAAACCTGCAGATGTATAAAGAAGCAGCACATCACTGTACAGTAATCCTTTGGCAGAAACAAGGTTTAAACGTTTAAAAGAAATAGTCCAATCCAAGAAATGTTTAATCTCATCACCTTGTTTGATCCAAACATACCTGTTGATTATCCTTCGATGTACAATCTTCAGAATGATGATCCTCTCGGCGCAGTCTTTGAGGAAGTCGGACATTTTTTGTTTCAGCGCTGGTTTCATCTCATGTTTCGCAATCACCTTGAGGTGATCCCATGATGCTTTGCACCGTCGCTCCATCTGGGCCAGATTGTCTTGAAGCTGATCAAAGTCCACCTGACAACAGTATCACAGGAAGAGCTCACCACAGACAGCTGAGGACTCTTTTCAATGGATATTAAAATATGTATTTACGGCACCCATTTAATTGATAAGTCGAACAAAAGAAAGTCGATCAATTAAGTCATTTTTAAGTCATTCCTGCCTCTTAAATGCGAGGATTTCCTGCTTTTCTTTGTCATTTATGATACTAAATGAATAATCTTTGGGTTTTGTGCTGTTGGTTCTACAATTTTATGGACTAAATAATAAATTAATAAATTCAAAAAAATAAGTCTCACTGTTGATCAAGTGTTGAAAGAGTGTTTTTAAAAAGTAAACCTTAGTCAGGCGGGTGACGGCTCCTATCTCAGAGTAGAGGTCAGTGCTGTCGGGGAACTTCTCGACCACGATGGAGCAGACGTGGTGCAGCAGCGACTGCTTGTGAACTGTGTCCTTCACCTCCGGGACTTTCTCTAAGTAGCTGAGCTCAAAGCCTTTAGCCTGGAGATGAATGCACACACAGCAACAGAGTCAGAATGTGGGACGGAAACAACTGTCTGAAATTAAAAATCAAAAGCCTGAGCTCGAAGGTCCAAATTGCACTGAGTTTCCTTTTTGGCACGGTCGGAGAAAAGGGGCTCAATGGAGTGCTCGGAGTAGATATGTAGATTCATTACGCTGGTGATTATCAGAAACCACAATCTACTTCAGACCCCGACCGATTGTTCCGCTCGCCACAGCAGAGCTAAAAAAAAAACCCAGAATGTATCATGAAAGACATAATCCCAACAGGATCTACCTTGTTCTTCTGCCAGTTTTAAATGGCTTACTGCAAAAAAATAAAGGCAGCCGTTATTTACGGGAACTACTTGTTTTGATGTTGATGACTTATGTTTTCCTTCTGCATTTTTGGGCCCTCATATCCCAGAGGTACACATACACACAGATGGCAAGGCCACAGAAAGTCACAAACCGAGACACAGATGCAAGTTCACTTACAAGCAGCCAGACAAACTGAAACTTTTAGAGAAAGCACACAATCACACAAACGCCCTCCCCGCTTCCTCTCAGACAGACAGAGCCAGGTTCAGCGGAGGCCTCGACAAGCGTTTTTACTGTAGAAGGACAGTGTCTGGTGCAGAGAGTCAGGCAGCACATTCTTCTACACATAGAGTCCACTGTTATCCTTGCCAAATAAATATGTTGGCAGGGGGAGACGGAGGAGGAGGAGGAGGAGCGTGGGAGGAAACGGAGGAAGTGAGTTAAAGACAGAGGGGCAGAGAAAGTGAAAAAGCAGGAGCCTCTGAGCCATATATGTCTTGAAGTCTACTCACGTTGGTGCTGTTGAGGAAGTTGCCTATTGCGAGCAACGTGGTCAAGATGTAGCGGAGTGTCTTGTTTTTCTCTAACTGGTCCATCCCTTCCTTCAGGTCCTGCAGAGGCTCTGCCACCTCCTGAAAGAGGATGAAAATGAGGCATCGTTCTCATTCTGCTCTTGCGATCCCTTGATAATGATATTCAAAACATCTTTAAAGGAGAAATTTTACACATTAAAGTCTTTTTACAGGTCTTGGAAGAGATTGCATATGTAAAAGGTGGTATAAAGCCTTGTAGCTCCAGAGGGTTGCTGTGTGAAGCTTGGTAAATGTCCTTAAGTGACCGAACCGCTGTAGCCTCTAGATCTCGGTAGAGTGTGATGCTGAGATAGAGACGCGTTCATTTCTCCCCAAAATGCCCTTTTAGTGTCAGAATGTTCAGAAGATATATGGCTTTTGCTAAATCTGTCAAATATTTACTTCGGTGCCTACGAGGCGAAATAGTCGGTCACAGTGTCTGCTCATGTTCACCTCTCCCATCGGAAGGAAAAGACTCGGTACCTGTCACCACGGGACCCAGACACAGGAAATGATTCTTCACTGTGCTGTCTTGTTTCTGAACTGTCTTCGGCATAACGTAAGCTGCTGTCACTTGAGTTGCAATGTGGTTAAGTGAGCGCCAGGTTTCGACAAGGAAGAAGAATGTGTGAGCTGACAAAAAAAAGATGTCACCAGTTCTGTTGAATCTGTAGTATAGTTGTTTTGGTTTATAGTTCAAATATAGTTCAAATTTGGGGAAAGAATTATTTATTCGCCAAGAGTGAAATGAGAAGACTGATACTACTCTCATGTCTCTTTGATAAGTATGAGGCTTTGTAGCTTAGCACAAAGACAGAAAGACAGCTAGTCTGCCAGTATCTACAGTTACTGTGGCTGGACGGTTAATAGCCCACAACCCCCCATTTTAGTGAGATCTTGATGTGTCCGTAAGTGGGTTTTGTTACCTTGTCGTTACCAGGCTAGCTACTCCCTCTGATTCCAGTCTAAGCTAAGTGGCTGTAGGTTCAATAACCATTCCTAAAGACAATATAGTGGTATTACTATTCCCTTAACTGTGTAATGCAAAGTTGTGAGAAGACCTGTAGAGATCTATCTGCATGTAATTACAGAACTGGAAACATTGTCTGACCTTCTCAACAAGCTCATAGTCCATCTTGAATGCCCACAGCTGCAGGCGAGCAGACAGCTCTGTGATGGACGAGAGGGTGAGAAGGAACTGTTCAGCGCTGCCCAGGGGAATGTCAGGGTTGACCAGCTGAGCCTCCTGGATCCTCTGCTTCTCCTCCTCTGTGGGGATCATCGTCAGGATTTTCTAGGAGAGGGAGGAGGGAACGAGAGCAGGGAAGGGAAAGGAAGAGGCTTATTGGATCATCCATCAAGTCTGTCGGAGTCGTGCCTGAGTGAAATTTTTTTACATAATATGTCAGGGAGTAAATCATAAGTCGGGAGAGGAAACAAAGTGATTCTGACATTTCTAGCTCTGTTTATCTGAGATGCTTCCAAAATTTCCCACAGACATGTGGGACACCTGAACTTTCAACCTCGCTTTTGTTGTCTGGCTGAAAATATCTCCAGAGACAAAAGGTGGAGAGGAATACTCCTCGCTGCTGACAGTGAAGCTGAGGCGAAAGCTCTGAAAACTGCAGGTTATATAATACCAAAGGGATGCAGCATTACTCATTAACCAACGTATGTTTTTTTAAATGAGCTGAAAAAATGCACGTGGAGCTAACCTTTAATCATCGCCTTGATTAATTACGAGTGCAGCTGAAACGCCTGAAACATTGTGGGTCATCCCATCTAAACAAGTTAAATCTTGTTTTTTGGGGAAATCCATCAGTGTATTTTGGGATGCTGAGTAAATATCATTCAAGAAATTCATGATTATTTTGGATGCATCGAGTTCAAATGGGTTTTATTTACTTTTAATACACAGAACAAGTTTAGATACAGTTTAGGTCTTAAGACAGAGTCTCTTAAAAAGTGCTTACCTCGATGCCTTCCTTGTTCAGTGCGTACTCATCAAAGTTGAGGATGGCGGTCTTGATGGTGCGGGGAGGAGGTAAGACAGTCAAGCCGATGTTTATAGCGTTGCTGCGTTTTGAATCCAGGACTATGATTTCTTGTCGTTTGCCATCGACAGCTGCTTTCTGTGAGAGATGCCAAGAAATCGATGTTTGAGCACTGATATTAGATCATATATCCTGAGTAGTGGAAGCAGTATCTGGAGGTCCCATTATCATATTCATTTTCAGGTTCACACTTTAAAGATGTGAACCAAAAACAATTTGTTTTAGTTTCCGTGAGCAATACTCTGTGGATTGAGCTTTTTGATACTTTGGCAGTTTTTATATAACATTTTAGACCTGCTTTATCAATTAAAAAAGGCGTGGATATCTCACCTTTTTCTTTTTTAATATTGGACATTTGCTTAAAAGATGCACTAATCAATATTTGGATAACACCTGACCTATGTACCTTTATCACAAAAAGAAGAGCATGTTTGATGCTATTCTCCTGTCTGATTTTCCTCTGGTGAACATGACTCCAAGAAGAAAATGTTGCAAATATCAATATGCAACACTGAGATATCATCTGAGAAAATCTCCCCTCAGGGTGGTGCTACAGGAGGGGTCATTAAAATTAAACCGGGAGCATGAATAAAACTACAAATCAATGAATGGACAGATATTGTTCATCATTTTCAGTCCTATGTAGTGAATGACTCATTCCTTTAAAGAAGGCCTGTGTAGAGTGGTGGCCTCTTCCCTCTCACTAATAAGAAACAGGTTTTTTAAATTCTTACTCCATCCTGTGCATATTCATTGAGGAGTGACAGTAGTCGGGTCAGATTTAATACTAAACACACAAATTATCTTTTTTGTAATATGCTGCCAGATAGCAGGAAATCCTCAGCCATGGGAGAGGAACCGAAGCGAATCAGGACTGCAAAACAAACTCCAAAAGTAAATAGTATTACTGCATGGTTCTACTGTAACAGCAATAAAAACACTAAGTTACCTTTGTGACAGGCAGCTCCTTGGATTTGGACTCAAACAGCTGCTCCATCTTGGATGTGTCCAGTTTAATCGGCTCCAGTTTGGACCAGAGGGACTCCTTACAGAATTTATGGCTCTTACACTGCCAGTCTGTGGGACGCACCTCATTCCAGAACAGACGGATGGTCTTCTTCTTCTTCTGGAAGAGAGGCGCCTCCCCGCGACTCAGCTGAGGGGATGGCGGAGGGATGGGGGGCATGAACGGCGGAGGCGGGGGCATCATTTTGCCAAGCAGGGGCGGAGGAGGGGGGCACCCGAACAGGGGCGGAGGTGGTGGCAGGGCGGTGCTGCATGGCGGAGGAGGAGGTGGTGGTATCAGGTCACTTGACCTCATCATACTGTCCATATCTAAAATGTCCATGTCGTCCTCGTCCTTCAGGTCCGTGAAGTCCATCTCTTTGATCCGCAGCTCCCTGGGCGCGGCCATCAGCTGATCCCAGATATGGTCCGACTCTTTCTTAGGTGGTAACGACGATGTGGCGGCGGTTGATGGTTTGTCGCTCTGCTGCTGCTGCTGCTCTTTTAAGGCCTCGATCTCAGCTGGAGACGTCAGGCCTTTGACCAAATCTCCAAACTTCTCTGCCACGGCTCGTACACTGCCCTGATTGTCAAGATGTCCCACCTCCATTTTTTTCACATTTTCTTCCCTGGCCTGTCTGTGGGCCTCCAGCGTGGAGATCCTGCTGGCCAAGCTCGCCACAGAGGAGTCACCGGCCTCTGTGTCCTTCTCACATTTACATGTTTCTTTCTCCGTTTCTGCTACATTCCCTTCATCGCTGCTGGTTGGCTTCTGAGAGTAGAGCATGTCCAGCATGAAGCGCTTGCTGTTGAGTATTTTGTTGCACTGGTCATTCACATCTGTGTCTTTAATGCACGGGGTCCACTGGCCTGTTGATACGCAAATGATTTAGATATCATAAGGAATGTCAGTTGATTAGCAAAATAAGTGAGTAAAATCAGCATCAATCATACCTGCTTCGATGTCATTGGTGACTTTCTCCTCCCGCTCCTCCCTCTCCAGAGTGCTACTCGTGGAGGAGATGCTGGATGCGGAGCAGTTGTCCTTTTCATTCACTTCCTCGTTCTGTCTCTCCTTCTCACTCAGCAGTACGCTGTCTTCTACATCCCTTTCCATCGGCTGCTCCTCCTCTAACTCGACATTCACCTCCGCATCTGGCTCTCCCACCTCTGACACATCTCCTACCTTCGCTTCTTCTGCCTGGTCGTCTACCGCTGCCTCGTCTGTGCACTGTCTCTGCTCCTCAAGCTCTCTCTTCTCCTCTTTCTCCATAGCCGACTGTTCGTCCGACACCGGCTCCGCCACCACATTCTCGTCAGACTGAGTCTCAACAACGTCCTCTGTCTCCGCAGGCGGCTCTGTTTGAGTCTGCTGCTCGTCTGGCTCGGAGGGAGGCGTGGGGGAAGGTTCTGATACTGTTAATTCTGGCGCTGGACTTTTGGTCCTGGTCTGTGGGTCAAGGTTTGGCTCTGGGATGTCAACTGTTCCTGGAACAGTGGAAGACAAAAGCAAAACATTGTGAAGAAAAAAATATTACTTTAAGTACTTCAGTTATGTGTCTATATATTATCTGATAGACTTCAGAAACATTCTTTGTTTATAATTAAAACAGCTTGAAATTGCTTCCTGACAGACCGTAATTGCACTGAGAGATTGTCTAAACTCAACGTACATTTCCAGACTATAGAAGTAACTCACAAAGCAATTATAATATTCTGTTACCACGGCCCTGACCGGACAACATAACTGTAAAAAACAATGTGAGGGGCTGAGCGTTACATTTTGTTTTATCTTACTTTTAGTAGTTGCCAAAGACATCTATCTATCAGATATCTATCAGATCAGATTAAATGAGGCTATTTAATCAGAATCTCATTTAAGCCATTTCAAAAGTAGGACAATTTGATGATTATGCATGCGCCTCTTTGGACACACTCAAAATGTCTTCTTTCCTACAATATCCCTGTTTCACTTACTGGTTTTGACATTTATTCCTCGAGTCAAGCAGTTATTTTCAATAACTCCTTTCAACAGAAGAGCAGCCGAATCTAATTTCAGTCCAATAATCACCCATGTTAATGCCAAGCCCAGTGTGTGTGTGTGTGACAGGTGGACTGTCAGCCGGTATTGTCTCTGCCAGCTCTCTAAGCCGACGTTACACTCCATTCATGCTTATATCACTCTCAGGCTAATGATGAATAAATGGTTGGCAAACGCAGTTTACCCGACGTCTGCTGTGCAGCGGCGGCGGTGTCTTCCTGTGAGATAATGGATGAAGGTGTGGTGCAGCGGGATGCTGTGCGGCTGGCAGGGTTGGAACTCAAACACAAAGTGATCTCTGTTCGTCCTCTCGCTGGCACTCTGGGACGCTCTCGCTCAAACTCCTCAGCAGCGAGCCTCTCCACAGCCTTGTACCTGCGGAGACAGAATGCAGCTTTTAGACGTCTGCATACCGCGGTTTGGGTACATCCTGATCTGCACTACATACATCACTGTTTAAGCTCCAGGTATTAGGGGCTCCAAAATTTAGCAGTTTTCTTGATATTGCATATTGACATGATTGCCAATAAACTAAATTCATTGAATTAACTTGGCTCTGCTGTAGAATGCAATCGGCAAAGTACCTACAAAAACTTAGTTATAAAAGTAATGTGGGGGAATTAAAATACAATATTTGCCTCCATTTGAAATACTCAAGTAAAGTACAAATACCTCAAAACTGCACCACAGTACTTGAGTAAATGTCTTTAGTTACCGTTGTCTAATTCCTGGGTAATTATTGGAAATTTTTAAATTATGGCAAATTACATGCTTCTTTTGACAAAGTGTGGTTGAACATTCTGTGGTTACTGATCTCAGTTCACATGTTCTTTAAAATTCAATGAGATGCATGCTACAGTTCACAGGGGCATGAGGGCATAAGAGCGAGAGAGCTATAATTTATGTTGCGCACACACACTTTCACAGAGACACGGTCAGAGGGAGATAACCAGACCACATCCGTGCCGAAACACAATTACACACTTGTCCTGTTAACTTTGGAACATCTTAATGGCGAGCAGGCCTTAAGGGGTTCCAACACCTATAATTCAGCCTAAGGCCGAGTGCATCTGACTTTACATCTGCTACCCATTCTAACACAGGTTTTTGTTAGTTGTTTGATCTTTTTTTCACAACTGCAGCATTATTGTGGACCCACGTGAACTCAAACAAAGTCAACTCACCTCTCCTCTCTGGCTTGTCGTGCTTCTTCCCTCTTGTCTACAGAATCTCGACTGAGACGAGAAGACAGAAACAGAGTGATCGTGACAAAGAGGCAATTTAGGACCTGCAGTCATAGTACGCATGGATTCATCTGATGGTTGCTTAACAGAAAATAAAACGAAATGTGCACATAAAGCAAATAGAGCATCATTAGAAGCTGGGACCAAACAATTGCAGATCTAATGATACTCATAAAGAAAGTCAGCTCAGCTTTTATCACACTCATGGGAGAAGTCAAGACCGGAGCAACCTGTGAGCAACCTCTAAAAGTGACCCACGGAAACATGTCTTAATGGGCTGTAAAGCTGCCTTCTGTACAAAGCAAAGAAATAATATATTCTCTCTGACATGAAGTCTTGCGGCGTTTTGTTGAGTGGTACGGTGAGACTCACTTGAAGCGGTTCCTCTCTTCCCTTTCGATTCTCTGCAGACGTTCTTCTCTTTCCAGGCGCCTCCTCTCTCTCTCTGCAGCCAGAGACTCCTGATGCTGTCTGTAGGATGAGGTCAGCAAGCCTCCCAACGCTGGTCTACGAGCCAAAGAGGAAGAGCAAATGTGATAATGTTATCAGAATGTATTGAACTCAGGAATTTGTACATTTGTTCAAACAGGAGCTTTTGCAGAGGGGATGAGTTATATTTCATCAACCGTGTCCACACAATGTTCTGCATGAGCTGTGGAAAGCGCCGCGGTGCCGACCTGTCAACCGGTTTGGAGTCTGGTGCGGAGGTTGCCGAACTAGTGAAGCGATGGACGGGTGATGTAGGGGCCTGGTGCCTGCCAGGGTACGGCGTGCCATTGGCACTGATTCTGTGAAAAGAAGAGAAAAATAAATGCTTTGTTCTCTCCGGAGACATTTTTCCACTGAAAGACAGGGAAGAAGGCTGAACATCACTTCAAGAATCTGTGAAGCGATGCGAGGTGAATTCCGATGTCATACTGTTGGACAGTTGATACTGAGATATGACCGTGCTGAGTAAAAGAACAGTACACTTAAGCGCTTCTTATTAGGCATCTGAACATGGCATGCCATCAAACTCTGAAGGGTGCCTGCAGGTGCTTTGCTCATGTCGGAACACAGATACAATCTTTCATTAACTGATCTCTTCACCAGGCCAGCTCCTTTTCTCAGAGGCTTCGCAACTGCTGTGTTAAACCTGACAGCAAATCATGCACAGCTTGTCCGAGAACAGTTGCACAACACCTCGTGTGTCAATAAAACTAGTTAACAAAGATGATGTAACCAGTCACTGGGAACGTGGTAGCGTTCAGCTGTGAGCGCTGTGCTCGTGTTCAACACTAAAACTCTCCCTGCCTGAAACTATTAATGTGTAGTCCAAAAAAACACTGAGCAAACAACCCCGATTCCAAAAAAAGGTGGGAAATAAAGTGCTTCTCCTTCTGTACTTAAGTAGATTTTTCAGCTATCTGTACTTGAGGGGAAATATTGATTATTTACCAACCCCTAAAATGTCAGTATTTGAAGTCCTGGGAATGAGACTCAACAATCAACTGTCGTTTTCTGAAACAGCTTGGACAAATCCTGCTGATTCTAGCCCTTAACTTCAGTAGTCTTTGAATTAAAATGATATGACGTGACCAGTTTTACACTTTGAGTTTCTTACTTTTTCTTGAGTAAAGAAGTTGAATCAGTACTTTTACTTTAACCAGTAGAGGTCTTTTTTCACACAAGTATCTGAACTTGTACTTGAGTACAGATTGAGTGTACTTTCACCATCTCTGTTGCAAATGAACTGTGTTGATAGATAATGGTTCTATAAAGTGCCCCCCCCCACCCAATTCTCGTTACCAAATAACTGTTTCCCTGTAATATATTGTTTTTGTACTGTTTTCAGCGGCGTATGTATAAAAAAAAGGGAATTACCACATTCTGTTTTATGAATGTTTTACACAGCGTCCAAACTCATTCATTAATAGGGTTTGTGCGTCTCGTCCCTGCACACTCTTGTTACTCTTGACCTGGCCTTACCTTTCAGCCCAGCAGGGCTTTCTAGCAGAGTAAGATGTAGGAGAGTTGTTTGTGTCTGCCTGAAGACTGAAGATGGAAGTGAGAAGAAAAGAGATTAAGAGACAGGTCAGTCACTCCAAAGATTAAATAACCAAACGTTAGTCACACAAACAAGAAAGTGAGGCAGCAGTCGCAGGAAGGAGGGCTGCAAGCACACAAAAACAGAGCCGACAGGGACGTGACAATGTCTATGTCTATCTTACTGATTCAGCTAGAAAACCACCATAAATTCTAAAAAAATAAAACTGCTATAAAGTCTCTCTAAAGCAGGGAATCATTAAGCTGAGATGGCATCAAGAGAACAGATCTCACAACTAAGGGACAGTGACCGTGACTCATGCCAATACTTTGAATTCCTTAAAGCTTCAAAATTAATTTACTGACTTGTCTTTGGTTAACTGTGGGGGAGAGCCACAATGGAAGACAGATGACTAGTCAATGTTCTGCAAAATTACGTTTTCTAGCAACCGAGAAAAGGAAGTAATTATGAGTGTCCTTTTACTGGTGCATCTTTAGAGAACAACATAAATCGCATCTGATGGGGAAACACAAGCGGCTATGATCAAGACAACATTTTTACGGATGAAGGAGGCAGAGTGGAACTAAACTACAAGTAAGCTCATGGGACACAATTAAGAAGAACAATTTGAAGAAATAATAGAAATGTTTTACATTTTAGAGAAAACTATATCTGCTTTCACTATTATGATGCTTGTAGGTGCCGTTGCTGAGTGTACAGTGAGCTACAAAGACACAGACACCAGTGATGGGGAGGACGTTGTGTTTACACAATGTGAGGCGTAACATGGGTTGATGAGCTGAAGCTCCTGCCCTTCTACCTGTGGGGCCTTTTTTCTCTCCTGGCCCTTCTCACTCTCCTTTACCTGGCTCTGGTTCAAATAAGGGGACAGAAGGGAGGGAATCGGGGTTGAGGTTTGGGGTAGACCGACACTGAGGGTGTGAAAAGCCTGGCACTCGACTCAGAACAACGGGGGCAAGACACAGTCAGGTGGGCAGGGGAGGAACGCACCAAGGACTAAGGGTCCTCTTTTTAGGTGCGACGGACACAGGAGAAGACGACCTGGCCTTGACGCCGACATATTTTCTCTGCCCTTCGGGGTCACTGGCTTTAGGGAGGATGTTGGCCATACACTTTAAGTTCAGACACATGCTAGGGGTGTCTGCTACAGCTGGAGCCACACTAGGATGACAAAATACAAGAGAGTCCAACGGGAATGAGGAAAATTATCAATCTACATGAGGAAAAAATGGGGAAACTGCTCGGGAAACCCCAAATGGCCTAAAAATACCTTTGAGCGCCCTGACTAGAGGACTCAGTGACTGGATGACTTTCATCATCTGCCTCTTCCTCGTCCTCGTCCTCATCCTCATCCTCCTCCTCCTCCTCCTCCTCCTCCTCCTCTTCCTCCTCCTGCTCCTCCTCCTCTCCCTCCTCCTCCTCTTCTTCCTCTTCCTCTTCTCTGTGGCGAGAGGAGGGGTCGAGGGGTTCGAGAGAGAAAAGGGAGGGAGGATGTAGGCAGGCGAGAGTGAAGACACATTGGACAAAGACGGTATGAAAACACAGCGCGCAACAAGCCAGTGGAGAGACAACATACAGAAATGCCAAACACTAGAAACAAGCTGGCAGAAGAAGAACAAGTGTAGAGACAAGAGTTAGTAGGTTTTGACGACAAAATGTAAGAAATGGATAAGCACAGGCAACAGAAACAGCTATATATCTATGGCAGCGTTAATACATTAATACATAATTAATACAAAAAAATTATGAGAACAAGATTCACTTCAATAACAAGTGTTAGGAGATGTCTCGTGTGTTTGAACTGAGGGTCTGGAATACATCGTCACACATGAGTCTGTGGCAGTGGGCTATTTGGATCCCTCCTGGTTGTCTGGGATTCATTAAACAATATGGAAAACGGTGGACTTCAAAGGCGGCTTGGATTTCCTGTGCTGAACTGGAAGAAGCTAGTCTGGTATCATATGACCTGCTGGACTGAATTTAGGTACACCTAAAGACCTGAGTGCTACCAGGAATATGGGTGCATGTGCTACTTAGGAGCATGGGACCAGCAGAGACGGTAAACAGTAGTGATCTTAAAAAGACAAAAACTAAGGCATCAGATCAAGCCCAGTTTTTGCCTTCTGCTGTATGACCTATAATAAAAAATGGAATAACTGTCAGACAGAGTTTTTTCTGGTGCTTTTATAGGGAACAGTCCAAGCTACTGTGCAATTAAATACGATGGCAAATTTGCTTCTTGCTGGAATCAGTTGTGGTTTCTCTTGAGTTTCTCTTCTTGAGTTTGTCACAAAGGTTTGTCGTATAGAACACAGATGGCACTGCAGAGTTTAGCAGTAAAAGAAGCACGAGACGGAGTGCAGATAGCTCATATCATGTGTTTGCAGAAGCTTCCTATTTCCATCAGCGGCAGGAGAATGACTTTGACAGTGGGAAAATTAATTTAAATGTCACTTTCCAGCACCAGTCTCCTCTTTGCCTTTCTTTAAATGACTATATAATTAAATTTTCTGCTTTGGCTCGAGACAGAATGGACTGATCTCTCCAAGACCGAAATACAATACAACACTTGCAGTCAAGCTGTTTCCTGTGAAACAGACAAATGCTCCACGGACTTGAGAATAATTTGTGATTCCATTTCAGTCGGAGCTATCTCTCAGGGTTTAAAATATATACGAGATCAAAACAAACCCTCCTGGCTGAACTTTTTAAAACCAGGATCAGACCAAGTTCAAGTTAAAATCGGAGCAAAGATAGAGTTACTTCTTTTGATTGTCTTCCACTTCTCCGTTACTCGCCCCTCTGCCTCACCTTTCACTGATGTCTTCAACGCGTTGGCCACCGAAGGGCAGGAAGCTGTTTGTGTGAGTGTGAGGGCTGCTGGGTGATGCTGGGGCAGAAGCGTGGCCTCTGCTGTTCTGGAGCGAATGTCTACGGCTGCGTCTCCGCTCCAAGCCACGCCTCTCGTTGGTGCCGCCGACACTGGCCCTTCGGCGGTCCTTGCGGGCACTTGGCGGCAACTGCGTTTCATCATCTCCGTCCTCGTGGCGGAGAGTCATCTAGATTGAAGGCATCACAAAGAAAAACTGAATAAAGAACATGTTAATGTGTTCATTTTTGGATGCAATGTCCCATTAACATGACATAACGACCGGTTGTTATATTTGCTGGTGTGGTGCCGTGTGGGCTTCCTCACCTCATACATGTTGAACTGCTCCACGAGGTCGAGGTCCGTGCCCTTCCTGCTCAGGTGTCTCTGGGCCATGGCCTCAATGCCCTGCTCCTCCAGACAGTCTACCATGTCGTAGTACGAGTCCTGGTCTGGGAGGCCTGCCAGAGTCTGAAACACATTCAATAAAAAAAAAACACAATAAGAGTTCAACCTTGTCACTGCAATACTTTAGATTGACTGTGAGACGAAAAACAATAAACAAGTCCAGTAAAGATTGAAAGAAAGGGAGTAAAATTGTAAAGTTGTTATGTTTAAACCTTGTATTGAACTGTAATCTGTAACCAGATATACAACCTAAATAAACTTAAACCTGTACTATTTAATGCACTTTTCTGTATTTTGACTACAGTGTAATTAGATGAAATGTTCCGTGTGCACAGTAAAAAAAAGAAAAAAGGACAGGTTCATTATATAAATGATACTGTACAGGCTCTTTTGTTGCAGCTGCTGTAAACTACAGCAGTGATTCAGATTGTACTGGAGTCCTTTAGACGGCTTGACAGTCCACATTAACACACTTTTTCCTTATCCAGATAAGAAACCAGATAACATTTTAACACAATGTTTAAAAGAGGTTTGAAAGACGGATGGAAGAAAATCCTGTAAAGCAGCAGTGCAGATAAGAGGTTAATAATATTGACCTTATTGATGAGCGTCATCGCATACACCAGCAGTTCTGTATCCACTCCATCCTTCTCGTCCAGGATCTCCATAACGTTCGACCATAACTTTGTGCCTGCAGCAGCGAAAGACATGCAACGCATTGCGTACCATGAGACAACTGCAAACACACAGCCAAACACATCTACTTCTATTTTTTAACACAGATACAATTAATAATTAAATCTTAACCATCTGCTCTTTTTAAGATATAAAAAAGCTGATGCAACCATGCAGCTCCACCAGGGTGCAGGAATAAACAAACAAAACAAATTGCTTTGTCATCTCATGGCTCCAGCAGGAGAAATGCAGTCATAGCAGTCTTCCTCTAGAAAAGTAGCAGTGGAAAAAACGGAGCAGGGGCGACTTGATCACCAATGAGACAGAAGCAACGCTGTGTCTGAGCCACGAGGCTGAAGTCCATCTCCTTCTCATCAGGAGACTGAGGATCAGGTTTAGTCTTCTTATGCAACAGCAAGAGTGATGGGATGAGACATAACTGAGACAGAGGGATACCTGAGCCCTGCACGCCGACGCTCAACCCCCCCTGTTGTACACTGCAGTACACTGTGGGGCCTTTTAGAGCGGCAGGTAACTGAACCCTGCGGCAGACAGGAGTTACAGTCTTTCTCAATAAGCCTCGTAGCATGCACGGCCAGGGGGCTGCTCGGGACAACTGATCTGACTACTGTGAAACAGGATGCTGTGATCCGCAGTCAGCTGAGCGGCACTACAGCCGCCTTGGACGGTTCGATTTGTGGAACTGAAGGAAAAATTGACCAAATTGGGAATTTCAATATTGACCTAAAAATCACTGCAATAGAAATATAAATGATATATAAGCCACAACAAATGGTCAATTTATCAATAAGTCGCTTGAAAAAAAGGTAAGTTGCCAACTGTTTTGATTATCGATGATTAATTTCAATTATTTCAATCATTTTTCAAGCAAATATGTCAAATATTTGCTGGTGTCAGCTTCTTAAATGTGAGGATTTACTGCTTTTCACTCTCCTTCATAACAGAAATGAAGAGTCTTTGAGTTTTGGACTATTGGTTGGACAAAAGAAGCCATTTGAAAACTGAACTTTGGTGATGAGGATTTCTATACTATATACTATATTTCTATATACTATATCGTCTTATTAATTTTGTGGCGACAACCAACTGAAAACAGTCACTGTTTTGACAGTGCATTACACGTACCATTTTTTTTCAACCTGCTATCTAACCTGCTGTCTGGTTAGCCTGGGCTCTTACCTCTTTTAGCATCCACCACATTCACAGCCTTTATGAGCAGGGCGGCATTAGACTCTGTGTACTCCACAAACACCAGCAGCAGCTTCAGGGCTGTCTTCACCACCAGACGGAACTAAACAAGTAGAAAAACACAGTTAACACAGAAATAACAATGTGGCATGGGCCCCTCAATCTCAGAACATAACGCACAATCCATTAATTTCAACTTTAAACTTCATCTGTTCAGACTCATGGATCAACATGACACAAAGTTCTATATGTGCCGGCCACTTGAACTTCCAACTATCAAATGGCATCATGTTGTTGTATAAAAGCTTTTCCTGTCTGAGCCGTCTTGAGTGGTTTGATAAGAACCTTGTGCCTTGTTGCGGCAATAAATAGATACTAAACAGCTCATGGGAACATACTGTTCTGTCCTCAAACAGTGTGACAACAATCAGAATAAAATAATACTAGGTTATAACAAACAGTGAAAAGAGTCTTATAATAGAGGGTCAATATTTACACCCCACAAAAATCTGAAAATGCGAGAGACAACTAACTGAAAGGAGAGTCATCGGCCTGATATACAGCAAACCTGTCAAAGTTAATTTGGTTAAGAGTGAATATCAAGATTATGTCAGTAGGGACAAAACCATCAGACTTAATTAAACACTTTTGAACAGCTGCCACATCAGCACTAGGACTGGACAGGTAACACCCCAATGATCATAGTCAAAATGAGTACTGGTGAGGGAAATTTGCCAGATGAAATGACTGGGAAGACAGGGTTTTGATTAAAAATATAAATATATATTTAGTGAGTATATGAAGTGCCCCCATCTGCCGCAACATTTTCTTTACATGACACAATCTGGCCACTAGAGGGCCGAGGTGACCACAGTGACAGGGGTGTTTTCAAGCATCTGATTATTTCACCTCTGACAGAGCACAGATGGGGGTCGCCAAGTTGATTTCACAGTACATCTACTGTGCAGGCTATGGTGAAAATTTAATGCAAACTTTACCTTGGACCCGACCAGGGTGTAAAGCCACTGGACAGTTTCATTGTGAGATATGAGGCCGTTCATCCCGTCCACATACAGCATTATCTGACCGAGGGCTGGAGAAACGGAGAGGGAGAAGGAGACAAAGCAAAAGATGTGGTTTGATTAATCATCTGCCAGTTCAGTGGTGTTTTCTTCTCCTTGTCTTGGCTCTAAATATCTGTTTTGAATACTGATCATGAATCTCATTGAAACCCTCTTTGCAAAGCAGGTGAAACTTACAAAGTCTTACCTAGTTGTCTTTTTGAAGCCTTATAAAATGCCCCGTTATCTGCATTTGTGTAAATGATAATTCATAATTTAAATATAACATTTTTCAAATAGATCACTAAGGTAATACTCCTAGTGTACGCAGACATATTGACTCCTATTAGTCTGTAAACAGGACCTTGTTATAGGTATAGGACCAAAAACAGAGATTTTTCAAATAATTACTCCTGTGTCAATTATATATGCGGGTAAAAATACACACACACAATCATTTATTGTTAGTGAAAGGTGTTAATGACATTCCGCGACCCATCATTACTAAATCTTCGTAGAAACTGGGGCTGCTGCGGAGATGACTGTTTCAGACATTACAACAATTAAGTTAAGACCTAAAAAGAAAAACAGCACTCGTCCACTCATTCCTCGAGTCAGTGGACACAACTGGAGGGAAAAATACTTGAGCAGAGTGTCTCAGTGGATGCTGACATGACTTCCATCTGTAACAGGATACATAAATAAGAGTATAATAAGAGCCAAGGGATCTCAATGGGGGGGGGCAGTAAAAGTGTAGGGCTTCTGTTAAAGAAGGAGACGGGGGGAGGGAGATAAATGCCGCTGGACAGCAGTGGAACAGACAAAAGCACCCTTTAAATATGTTACTTCTCAGTGGTCGTCCAATGCATTGACACAGAAGACGGCAGCAACAGGATGAGCTCAGCTTGAACCCACAGCAACTTCAGGTGATACATTAGCTGACACAGGAAAAAAAAAAGCTGAAGCATAAACACGTGATCACATCGAAAGTGGAACATTTTTGGAAGGATTGTTTGACTTTTTCTTGGCAGAGGCTGTGGTTGTGTGTGTGTGTGTGTGTGTGTGTGTGTGTGTGTGTGTGTGTGTGTGTGTGTGTGTGGGTGGGTGGGGTGTTAATACCTTGCGAGACTTTTGGGGAAAAAAAGTCATGAAATTCCTGTCTTTTTTAAACATGACAAAAGGTGCACTTGTACTGATCCGAGTTCAGAGATGAATGACCAGCTGGAGAAACCTTCATGGGCTGCAAAAGTTGACATACCAGCTGGTTTGAATTGTTAAAAATCTAGTAAGAAACAACATAAAAAGTAGGCAGAGTTCAATCTCTGACCAACAACTAGATACAGTCCTTAAACGGACCTATCGAGAGCTCCATGAAACATCTTCTTCTAACATGTTTTGATGAGAGGCTGCAGCTTCTGTCATATATTTTCCGCCCCTCTTCTCTAGAGGGGCATGAAAATTGTGAATACGCTGTAGATAAGCCAAAATTCCCAGGTGCAGCCGCTGTGTGTGCATGGTGCGTGAGAGTGTGTGGGCGGACGCATGAGTGCATGAGTGCACGTGTGTGTGTGTGTGTGTGTGTGTGTGTGTGTGTGTGTGTGTGTGTGTGTGTCTGGAGGAGCAGCAGCAGCAGCAGCGGCAGTTCATCTTTTATCAATGAGGGTTAATTACTCACAACATGTCAGGCAAGAGAATTCCTGACAGTCCTCTCCTGCTGCTCGCTCAGAGCAGTGTGTCACAGCAGTTGGCGGCGGTGCGGACAATATGGCGAATCAAAGCGGACCACATCAGAGCGTGTTTATGAAAACATGATTAACCCTCTCAGTCAGCGCGAGGCCAGAGTGTCACCCTCTCCTGCGGCCCCCTCCCCACTTTGTATGGGAGATCACTGCTGACAGATGAGTGACAGCAGCAATGACATGACGCACAGCTGGTCGACTGAGTCCAGCGTGGATTCCTAAACCATTTGCAAAAAATATCTCAGTAGCGTGTAAAAAGTGGCTGAGATTAGTTTTCACAGCAGTTCCTCGTACGCGGCAAGGTCATCAAAAGTTTTAATACTTAACTTTTTTGATATAATCTCTATGAATTAGTCATTTGTCCCTGAAAATACTGAAGGTTAAAAAAATTATAAATACAGCCAAAGACTGTACCAGCACTGTGTGCAGTTTGTTGGAAAAGAAATAAAATGATTCTATTTTGTGGGTCTTTTGATGTATTATCAACAAAGGTTCCGAGTTTTGTTAACAACCTTAAAGCAACAGTATGTGGAAACTGGCATTTTGTGTGATGTGGCGCCCCCCCACTGTTTATAAGTGCAACACCACTGTAGTAAATACAAATCCCAGGTCTGTTACAATTCAGATGTAATGTGGGTGCTAACTACAAACAAAACTTATTACGTCACATATGTTAAAAACTTGTATTTTGAAGTAAACACATATGTAACGCTGTGATCCTACCCTCTCACGTCACGTAGCGCAGAAACAAGTGATAGGAGGCAGAGTGGCTGAGACAGAGACACCATTCAGCCTTTTACAAGACACTGTATCATCAAAACAAGTTTGAGACTGTAATTGTGAGGTGAAAAAGTTACAGAATGTTGCTTTAATACCCAGACTCAAACAGCTAGAACTTTTACTGGATGACTAATGGGCTGCACACGTTTGGGCTGTGCACACAAATTGGTCGGCAATGTCTGAGCTGCAGTATCATCACTGCACAGACTTTTATCTCCTGTGTGCACCTGTGCGAGTATCTGTTAAGGCTTTAAGGAATGTCCATTGAAAGCAGGGGGTGAGAAAAGATAGGTGGCCTTAACAAGGCTTTTAAAAGTGTCATTACACCCCGTGAAGGTCCAGCTGCTGACAGATGAGATGTTACCAAATGTTCCCAAAAGTCAACTGAGAAATTGAACGACTTTTAGATCATTTTGGTGTGTTATCATAAGACATTATTTACAGAGGGAATTTGCTCTTTTTTACTTGAGAGCGTAGCCAACTAAAATACAATCAGAATGAAATGTCTATATCGTATGTGAATTTGATTTAGCATGCAGTCAAGATAGAGAAATGATATAATACTCAAACACACCAGAAACCACACAGTCATTACCTTTTTCTCTCACATTCATTAAAACTGCTGCTTCGTGGAATTATTCAATGCCAGCTGCCATTTTTGCACAATTCCAACTTTGAGTACCAGAAACCACATGGACTGCAGTTACCCTGTGAGCAGTTAGGTAAAACGATACTGTAACTGTTTAACTTTTTTTCTTTTGTTCTTTTTTCCTAAATGACCTTTCATTATGGGAAACTGCAACCTTTAGAGTCTGGTCAGAAACTGTTTAGGGGAAACATCTGATTATTCTCAGAGCAATCACCTTTGTGGACTTCAAATAGAACCGATTTCCACACACTTTTGATTAAACTAGTCATGAAACTGCTCTGGAAAATGAAAAGTAGCCTGTGCAGTTACGGCTCAGGCTTTAGAAGCGTGATCGAATCATTGCACTGCGGCGGCCTTTCCCAGTCTTGCACCTTTGTGGGTAGCTGAGACTGTGTTGTCCACAACCTGGGATTTGCTTTTTAAACTCCTCGACAGACAGTCATCGATAACTTTGGAAGTGGGTTAATAAAAAGAGCATGTGAGTGCGGAGTCTGTGCGAGACACCCTCCACTTCAAGCGCTGATCCGGGGCCAAAAATGTGGGCCTCTATTCGAGTAATCATGAGCAGCTCTCCAGTACCTCACACAAAGTACAACAATAACACTGCAAAGTCTCTTTGCATGTATGTCACGTAATGAGATGCTGGCAGACAATGAGCTTCCTCCAAAACACGGTGATTAGAATATAAATGTAAGCCATTATGGTAGAGGATAGCCATGGAGGAAAGATTTAGAAACTTGGAAGTGTTCAATGAGCAGTCTGGCGTCTATGCAGCACTCTCACACTCCATTTCTTTCAATACTTAACATACGTTTGCCTTTCAGAGTAAATAGCACATTTGAATAGTATTGAGCGGCAGAGGGGAACCACAGACCCACCATGCGGATGAGACGGACCCTATTCCTGTGTCTGAACCAAGAACTGTGAGAGAAGCAGAAACTTCAGCATCTGAGGTTTGCTGGAAGTGTTTCTTCTGGGCCTCTCCCTCTCATAAACCACAGCAATTATCTTCCACAGCCCCAGGAATGTGCAGGAAGGGCTGCTCCCTGACCACTGCTGAGGTGAGAAGCACGCTGAGGTCCGGGTGGCAGCACCAACACGGGCCAGCTGATTCATAAGTAGACACTAAAACAACAAGAACAAAAAAACCTTATCTATGAAGATGCAAGAACTCATCTCAATAGCTTTCCCTCAACAAAACATTTCTCTCCCCTTCCCCTCACCACTCTGCCCCCTTCGGTTTCATTTACAATTTGGAATTTATCAAAACTGGGTCAGCCAAACTGTCTGTCAGAGCGCAGCATTTATTTTACCAGGACTTTGGGAGAGGGGCCAAATCTCCATCCCATGCTGAGCAACTTAGAGCTTCTTATCTTGTTATGCTCTGCATTAGCTGGGAGCTGCACTCAGGTCTGAAGTGTGCCTCCCTGTGCCCACATAAGCAGGACGCGCTTTACTGCTGAAATTGATTTTTATGTAGATTCCTGGTCTACTAGGTCACTGAAATTAAAGTAAATTATTTGAATTTCAGGAGTGGAGTGTCCAACTGTAATATGGGATCGCATGAACTGAGACACAGACAGCACTGACCTCTGTGACATCACAACCTTACATCTGTCCTGGCGGCTTCTTTAAAGACAGTTTTTAATGTTTAGAGTTTGGATTCCTTCTCTGCATTTATACAACACAAAGACAATGTCACTTTCTACAATATCTGACTTTCAAGCATAAATAGCTTTTCTGGCCACATTGGGGCAGCTGAACGAGCTGTAAAGATAGCGTTGGTGCAAGATGTCAAGGATTGACATGCTAGCAAGTGCCTACCTATGCATCCAACAGACACGGAGCAACATTAGCATTCATTCTGAGTTGTTTCCAACCATTTGACTGACCTAAATTAATACAAATACTTAATGTCCTTTGTAGCTCTTAGTCTCCACAAGCCTCTAGGTAAAATATCAGGCATGTCCCCCCAGAGGTGGGCAGTTAAACAAGGTTGCTGAGAGCTATGTCACTGAACCAAACCAAACAAGAGCATACAACCAAAACAAAGAGCTAAGAGACTCTTTAAAGCTCTGCAGAGATGGGGGGGAATGCAGGGCTACCACTTTGACATAACACAAGTCATTTATTTATTATAGCAAAATATTAATTAGCACAGCTTCATTAGATACCGTCCGTCCTGATCATTTTCTGCAGAATTCAGAAACCATAAAAAGTAATAAGATTTCCCTTTGGTACTGACATCTAGCATTATCATTTTAGAGTCTAGCATAAAAACTAAAGTGTATTACTCAGGCCAATAATACAGCTCTCACTGTATATGAACTGGATAATACATGTTCACGGGTTACGTTCTATTTGTTATTCAGCCGATCACCCAGACCATTAGAGCCAGACAAGATGCCTTTGCCAGACCAATTTCAGTCCCCGCACTGAGTGCCAAACGTACATTGTGCCCCATACAGTAAAACAACAGGGGAGTGCTTCCATTTTCAGACGTGGATACATGTCTGCCAGTATCTGACACAATTTACCTTCAGCCTACGCCAAAACAAAGTCCCAAAGGACAAACAAACAAACCTAATGGAACAATAACACAAAGTAAGGCAGCGGAGCCTCTCCAGTATTTGGCTAAGCGAGCTCGACAGGCACTGCGGACCTGATGAACTACTGCAGTGCAGAGCAGCAGGCCATAGTGACTACAACACTGTAAAGGCAAAAAAAAAAAAGGCTGAAGGAAGTGTTAATCTGGTACAGACATATTAGAAAATCATTTTTAGGACAATGAACGACTGGGGTTAGCCCAGCAGATGAGCTTTTCCCATCCCATTCAAGCGGGGGAGACTTTGGGAGAAAAGCTACTGCATGACATCTACACACTTGTAGAGCGAACTGAAAGATGAGCTGCGGTAAATTCTTACTGCTCTTGGGAGAGTAGTGGTGTGATTCGCTCTGGTCCTGGCCAGCCATATGCTGAATTCAGTCCCAAAACACAGTCAGCTCGCAGGAATCAGCCGTAAAACCCAAGTCGAATGCCGCGGATTTCAGTCTATCTTGCCTGAGTGCTACATTACTGCAAATGATTTATTTTATTTTCCAAATTATAGTTTATGTATCTTAGACAGCAAGGTCAGAGATGATAAAATAAGAGCTGGAGAAATGAACCAAATCAAACATTCGGATAATATAATTGGCTTGTGTACGGAATTCTGTTACAGTAAAACAGCGCTGCAGTGCCGGGTTGTAATCCCACTGCCAGTGGGTTCGCTAAGGCTGAAAACTTCTGCAGATGAGGGGAGAAAAAAAGAGGGGAGGCAGAATATAGGTCAGGCAGGTGGGGTTGAATTGGGTTCAGATGTAAGCGCTCTGCTCATGTGAGGGGGATCTGAAGGGGTCTGTGGGAGTCCGCTGGGTCTGACACAGGGGGGAGGACAGGGTGGGACGTATCCGGTAGGAACAAGTTTAACCAAAAACATGACAACGGGTGATGTTTTTACTGCTAGGTTTATGGTTTTTCTGGTCATTTCTTTGCTTTAAACGTTTAATTGTTAACCTGTAGGTAAACAGTGTTGACATGACAGGTGGCTTTATACTTTTTGTTTTTTTTTTCACAACGAGTTCACAGTAGAGTATGTTTTCGTGCAAAAACTGAAAGCTGGTGATTTAATTTAATAGCGAGGGGCCGCGCTGGAGGCAAGGGAGAAAAAGTTGCCAGAGGAGCAAAGAGAGTTGAGAGGTTGTAGGCTGAAACCATGTGTAACGCTCATTTCCTAAATTGACTTTGACTTCCTTCTTCTCAGACAAGCAAAGACGCTATATTACGTATGAAAATATTAGCGATGAAAATTATTTTGGGGATTTTGTTGTCGGATGTTGGTGTTTTGTACAGGGGTTAGCTAGGACCTTTGCAGTTAATTAACCTGTCGAGTGACCTTTTATCATAACCTGTACATTAAAAGACAGGTGTGAGGAATAAGCCTTTAAAGCACAAGTAGTGAGTGTTTTTTCTGATTGAAAAGGTTTGCACAATGGGCCAGCAGGAGCAGTAGCTGGCTATGAAAGCTGCAGGCGAGTGTGTGGAAAACATGCACGTCTCGTTCCCATGAGATCTCATTACAAACCAGGAGGTCAAGTTTCTGTTGGTACGACACGGGCATTCCTGGAGATCTCCTTCTCGCTCCAAAAACAACGCTTGTCCACCAATGTGTGTCAGCAGTTCCTGTGTTTACCCTCTCAAATTTCCTTGATCCTGGAGGATTTTACAGGGCAGCCTCTCCTGCGCATCATTCCTGCCAGATCACACCAACAAGGGTGTGATGGTACCGACCTGCGTTGATGCATTCGCACAAAGCATCCCGACTGAGCCCAGACAGAACGGAAATGTTTATTCAGACGATGGGCTATAGTAAAGGTCTCCCCCCTCTAGAACAGACGACCTATAACACAGCCAGACAACACAATACACACTGTTTCCAACGAGGGCTTCCAACATCACTGTTAACCCAACTGTGCCTGGGTTTTCACTTAATGCTCAGCAAAGTGGTCCAGCCAGGAAAGGGGGAATTCAGTTACGCTCTGTTAAATATTAAAGGGCTTAGGTCAGAGTATTACACAAAAACAATAATTCCGATTCCAAATTCAGAGAACTAAAATGTCACTCTAGTACATACTGGTGTGTTGAAAACACTTTTCTGATTTAACAAATTACCTGTTGATTATTTTCACATAAAAGCTGGTTCTAAAGATATATACTATGTTATGGGTTTAAACTATAAAGCTATAGTTCGTCCCAAAAACAAAAATACATATTTTTCCTCTTACCTGTAGTGCTGTTTATCCATTTTAGATTGTTCTGTGTGAGTCGCTGAGTGCCGGAGATATAGGCCTTCTGGATGTCTGCCTTCTCTCTTGTCTTGTATAGCCACACCTAACTCCAAAGCACTGTGTCAGCGCAGGAGAATGGTCTGGCTGCACCAATTATCCTTCTGGTATCGGGGACAAGAAAACGCTCTGGCTTGTTTGCATGTTGTTGAACCAATCACAATGATCTTATAGTGTCGGGGGAAGCTTGGTTTGCTTGTGGGGAGGTGAGCCTTGGCTTTAAAATGGCTAAATCCCCACAAAAAAAGGGGAGCAGCTGCTAGTTTGTTTACCATTGTGCCGTTAGCGAACACTGTAGAGTTAGAGTAACTTGCAAGTTTCAGGGCGTAGGTCGCAAAATTTTGAAGTTGTCATTCATTGGGGTTTTGAAAACAGTACACGCAGATAGCAGACGGAATCAGGGAACCGGCTCTGAAGGACATAACTAAAAGTCTACATTTGGTAAGTCAGACTATAGCAGAACGAGATGGCAGTTGGCTAAAATACATATTTTTGATTATTGAATGAACCGTCCCTTTAATTGTCCCTGTGGTGTCAGTTGTTTTCTCTGTGTGCAATGGAGGTCTAAAGGTTTTTGGAGATTTTCCATACGACCACTGATTAAACTCCTAGTGCTACAAAGGAAGAGAGAATAAGTTCAGTCAGCAGCTATTGTTTGCTGACAATGAAAAGACTCCTGGCACAGATGTGTCACTGTATGTTCTGCCCTGCTGACCTGCCGCATATAAAATGCAACGCCACCACACTGAGAAACGCTATAGAGACCAGCAACAACTTCAACAAAAGGGTCTTGTGTTTCAGGTGCACTTGTAGCCTTGTGTAAAAGACTGCTGCCCACTAAAGTTACCGCTGTGTGTGACACTAAAGGCTGCACTGAGTGCTGTATTGGGAGCAGTGTTCCAGGGCCCAGACAGTTTAAGAGGCAATGAAACACTTGACTAGAGCACATCTCCCTTTTCCCACCAAGGCCCTCTGCGCAGCCCCCCACCTGAAAACCAGGAAGTCAAGGTGCTTTAACTTATGGCATCATAACTGCCGTGTCATTAAAAACAGAAGATCTGAAAGTGGTAGCAGATAGAGAGATAAAAGCACAAAATGAAATATGGCCATGATTTATTTGAGGCAGTAATACTTTTAGACCGTTCGCAGCACAGCTCGCATTTCTGTGGTAGCTACAAATTCACAAATATAAGTTATAGCGTGTTACCGTGTATATACAAGACTGCTTTGAATTCTGTTTCTTTAAATGCCTATAGATCCAAAACGTAAGCTTCACTTCCAATTTGATTCCACTTAGAGGAAGAGATGTCGAGTGTTTGGTATACAGCAGTGTGCAGACAGAAATGGCACAGACCTCTAAGAAGTGCAAACAGAGAAAGTGTTGCTAAAAACATAGCTTACTGCGAGGAATGTCAACAGTGAACATTTCAAAGCAGGGAATAATTGCTTCAAGTCGGCAGTAATTGGTTCGTCTTTAATCTGCCCTCGATCTGCCGCTCCCAGTTCACAGTTACCAATTAAACACAGTTGTTACTTTTGTTAGGGCTCTTTCTGTAAATACCACAAGTTGAACGATGATCCTGGAAAAAGCTTGTTATTTGTTCTTCCACCTCCTCTCCCGGCTTTGCTCACGATAATAAGTGCCGTAGGGATCTTTTTCTTACCGCAGTGAAAAAGTTTGAGCTCAGTGCAGAAACTTTTTTGACCTTCCGCACGAGCTGTTTTCATTTTTGGGGAAGCTGGACCGACTGGCTGTGCTGTCAACAGGGATGTGTTACTGTGACAACTAATTATGTTCACCACATCTTAAAGAATAGAATAGAAAGTCTTGTGGTACCACATGCGACAAAAGCATATGCAGTGAGTAAATAGTCTTCAAAACCGTGATGATGAGCAGTATCATCAGAAAAAACCTCCTGACATGTCTGACATGTTCTGTCTCAAAGCATTGAATGTGGTGTTTATTACAGATGTATTCACTAGATTGCATTTTATTGTAGAGTTCTCAAGTTAAATCATTTTGTCTATTGCCTGGCTGTGAGTTGACAGCCATGCCAGCAGCTCTGGGAGACTGCAGCAGCAGTGCTTTGAGCTGAATGCTAATATCAGCATGCTAAAATTCTCAAAACTAAAATGAGCTAGATTGAGGTATATTTACATACTACAAATCTTCAGTAGTTTACCATGTTAACATTCACATTCACATTTTATATTTCAACTAACGCTAAACACAAATTACACCTGAGAATGATGGGAATGTCCATACTTTATAGACGTCATACACAAAAGTATTGCATACACAGAAATCAGACCTGACGACAGTTAAGGTTAAAAAGATCAAAGTTGTCATAAAATCATCATTTGGGAGCCACAAATGTTTTTTTACCAATATCACTGCTAGTAAGATAGTTCAATAAAACTGTGAACCTCAAGGTGGCACTGGAGGGAAAGCTAGTGGAACAACAAAGTTATTAGAAAACATCATCTGGGAAACATGAATGTCTGGAGAAAATGTGCCTTTTCATCAAGTAGATGTTAAAAGATATTTCACTGAATAAGTGAATAAATATTTGACTGCTGGTAGCGCAAGAGGAAATGTCAGTGGATCACTAAAGACATTATAATTTTATCTCAAGGGACTTTGAATATCAGAAACTAATTCCATGGAAACCATCCAATGGTTGATGAGATTTTTTTTTTAACTCTGAACCACAAATGTGAACCTGCTGCAGGTGCTAGAGGACAAGTCAGGGGATCATTTAAGTGTGTAGGAATAATACTCTTGGGACCATAAATGTCGGTGCAGAATTTCATGGCGATTCATGTAATAGTTGTTGAGATATTTCATCCAAGAATAGTGGAAATAATGACCTACTGGCAGATTAATCTCTGAAGCTGCTAGCAAAGCCACAAAGAGAATTTTCCCCTTATTTCTGATTAAATATTTTGACTCAAAGAAAAGGTTGCATCTGTTTTCCACACCGTAGTTGTCCACTGACAGACTGAGAGAAGCTTGAAATGTCGAGATAAATGGCAATAAATAGATGTTGACAGAGTAATAACATTTCAGGACCCCCGGAGACCTCTGCAGTTTGACAAACAACATTCTTAACTACAAAAACATACAGTGAGAAACCTTTGCTCAGCTTTTCACGTCATCGACCAAAGACTTATGATTCCAAGAACTATTTTAGAAAGATTATATATGAGCATCATGCTCTCTGTTGACTGAATCATAAACTCTGTTTTCATCCAATTTCTGAAGCAAACAACGTGCAAGTGCTTTATTCACAGTGAAGAATGAATATCCCTAAAGAGGCCTTCATGAACTCTTTGGCTCCTGTGTGTTTGCAGCCCTTTACCAGGGCAGACTGTACGGCTTACAAGAGTACCAGATGGCATAGGCACCTCTGAAAAAAATGACCTCACACCCTTTCCCATTGATGGATTGATAAAGGCATACAAGCTTTCCCCTGGGCCAAAAAAACGCAAGCCTCCAAGGAGCTAAGTCCAGGTCTGGAAGCCCTCTGAGCCAGGTGTGAGGGGCCCAGAGTGGGGCCTGACCCCAGCCAG
This sequence comes from Diplodus sargus, assembly GCA_903131615.1. Lineage (NCBI taxonomy): Eukaryota > Metazoa > Chordata > Actinopteri > Spariformes > Sparidae > Diplodus > Diplodus sargus. The sequence goes on from CAEMYA010000161.1 coordinate 5,852,938, forward strand.
GCAGACCAAGAAAATCCCCACATCACTGAGGGAGCACTAACTGGCCACAGACACCTCCAGGGCTTTGGGAAGACGGAATGAAAAAGTGAGGAAAAAGGGGAAAAGCGTGATGGTGTAGGCTGCTGAGAGAGCTGCAGGAACTACCATTTACAACGACGGCAATGTTCCAAAGAGCTGAGGCTGGGAACCTGTTCTTGTAAACTGCACGCAGACTGGTGTGCACGTGTGCCGTTTTCATCTCCAAAAGACCCATAAGATTGATTTTTATTCATGAAAGAGAGCAAGATTGTTTTGTAGGGAGGTTTTTAATGCACACCAGACAGATGGATTCGAGGCTGCATTCCTACTTCTTCTTTTTTTTTTTTTCCTTCTACTGGCCTCAACTTTAAAGACATTACAGCAAAAATAAAAAAACGAAAAAACACCCACATTAGACGTGATCAGTGTTTGATACCAAAGCTATTACTGTTGCTGGTTCTCTCTCTCTCTTTCTCTCTCTCTCTCTCTCTCTTTCTTTCTTTCCCCCTCTCTCCCTCTTTGCATGTGTGAACATTTCAAGCAGCTAATTTACTCCTCTCCTGGGAATCCTTATGACATCGCTCCTCTTGGAAGTGATCAACAGTAAAGCAGCCAGATATGTATACATTTCTGACCTGTGCATCTGCGCTCCAGCACATGCTCGACTTGTGTTCCCCCAACACACTGTTCACGAGGGAGGGCGATCCCGCTCCACCCCACATGTCCTCAGCTGGTCAGGAGAAATTAGGTCAGGAGTTGAAACAGGTTAAAGGGGCTTTTGGGAGAGTGGTAGTTTGGTTTGGTGATGTCAGGATACATGAGGGGAAAGTGTGTCTCGGTCCACCGAGATGAAGCAATAAATTAGCACATGAAAGAATAAACAGAGTACCGCAGAAACGGCACCGACACAGATGTTTTATCAGAATTGCGCTGGGAGGTGAAAGGGAAAAAAAACAGACAGCACAATAAGTAGGAGTGAAAAGATATGAGAAGTGGTCTCATCATTCACAGCACAATGACACTAACAACTCTTACATGTGGTCAACTCTGAAGTTTCCAAAAGCCTGTCGTTCTCATCCCCTGCCTTGTATTGGCCTTGTGATTTATCCATCTGAGTCAGAGAGCGGGCCAAGTTCACATGAAGAATTAAACTTTAAAGATCAGAGCCCACAGAGTTAGTCCAGGCAGGGGTCGCGTTCATGTTTATAACATGCCCAGGGGGGCTAACATCAATACTTTGTCACAGACATCCGCCCCTTTGCACTTTGATTTTTTTCAATAACAGAGAAGGTCAACAATGAGTAGGCTGGGAAATTAGCTAGCAAGCCTTCAGGAGCACGCAACATCTAATTGAATAAACACGAGGGGGTGAACATCTGATTGAAATGTGCAGACAAATTATGAGGGTCAAGTACACTGCGACTCATTTTGGCGAGGATAATGAAGAAATAACAAAAGGGGTGTCTGGACCATGCAACGGCAGTCTTACACGGGACTTTTTTTACGACAAAATTTGGAAAAGCTGATGCATCTTTTTGTTCGGTACATATAAAAACAAGTAACTAATAAAGCCCTGACGTACTGTCTCGGGATAATTAACACAAGTGCAGCACATTTTCGCAAACACACGAGGAAAAATAAAAATGGGGGAAAGAAAAAGAGGGAGGAGGGGAAATTAGTTTTATGATCTGCAATATCCTGCCAGGACTTTTATTGGCCACTTAAGCATGTGTGACCTGCCCCCTCACAGCAGGCTGTTAAATGGTAGTGACCTTGTAGCGGGAGCGTTATGAACCCCTCGGTCCTCCAGTATCCCCGAACATGCTGCCCCCCCTGCCCCTCCCCGAACCTGAAGGCAGATGATCTTTCACCTCGCCATCATGGGGCAGATAAATTAACCAGCTGCTCAACTTGGCCTGATTTCCACATTATCTGTGGCACACATTGGACTTTGTTTATAAGCCGTAAGTGTGTGAGTGTGAGAGGGTCAGCAGGCAGAGTCATTAATTTACATGCCGTATGTAAACACATGTGGTCCTGGATAGGTTTATGGAAGGAAAAAGTGTGACAGGATTGATGAATAACATCCTCGATTAGCCCGTGTTGTAAATTGAGGTGTGAGAAAGCGGAGAGGAGGAAAAAGTACGCTGTGAGTTTAGGGGTGAAAAGTTCTGGAGCGGACGTACCCCTGAGGATGTAATTCTGGTAGTTCTGGTCGGCTTCAGCTCCGACTTTTATCAAACAGGTGAGTCCTTCTTCCACCACAAACTCGTGCACCAGGTCCTTGTCATCCTGGAAAGAGGTGAAGGGGAAAGAGTCATCATAAAAACAAAATCGTATATTGTTGGCCTTCCACTACATAACTGTGAGGTGAAGCTGGGGACGTTATCCTTATTGGATCTTACAGAGATCCTGAGAACATGCCATGGAAGCGAATTGAACATCATGCTGTACTGAGGAAAACCGAAAACCTGCAACTGAGACCATAAATTCAGTAGGAAACTGTTTACAGAGTTGGTAATTTAAGGGATCAAGTAAGTAAGTAATCAAGTGAGGTCACTTTCTCATAGGCTTGCATACAGTAGGACTTCTTTTTGAAACCAGTGGAGTCAATCTTATGCACAGAGCAGACAAATTACTTCACAATTTGAACTTAATAACGACTTGGAAATGCAGATTTGATGCAACGCAACAAACCCTCCCTGTTGCAAACATTGCTAAATAACACCTTTCAGGATTTTCTTAAGGAGTCAAATATAACAATTAGCTACGGAGAAAGCAGCACTCAGACAGTACTGCAGTATTTATGTGATGCATTTGCCAGAAGGCCTGAGCACATCTCTCAATTTAGCCTCCTCATCCGTATAAACTTACTTACACACTGTAAGTGCAATAAGCAATACAATCTGCTTATAGCTTGTTCAAATGGATTCCTGATTCTTCGGCCTCCACACTACATCCACCTGCACCTCTCACACCTGTCAATAACCCTGTAATTTAAGACTCATAGATGCACTCTACACTCACGCAGTGGAAAAGGGTAGCCCATAGTACTCCACATTGTAGTGGGCATGTTATTACACAACAAGAATCAACAATATTCTCAACAGCGCAAACCCCGCAAAAGCCACTCATAGTGTTAAATGTGAACTATTCTAATCTATTCTGGGACCGCATCGACGTCTGTTGCTCTCTTTTCCGTCTAACTCTGGGTTAACCCTCCCCCTCTATGGCCGACTGCCCACCAGGCCAGCCCAGCCCCAGTGTGTGAAGTATGACCAGACCTGAACACTACACAGCTGCCACGAAGGCAGACTCTCGGCAGCACAACCCTGCCTCAACAAAACAATGCCGTGTCCAAGTGAGTCAGAGTGTGCATGTGGGCACTGATGCATGTGTGCACACTGCGCACAGATCCTGCATGTTAATGTGCGGACATGCAAGGGCGCATTTAGAGCCGGACAGAAGATACTTTATATGCTGACAAAATGCTTTTGCTATTTAATAATATTTTTGGAAGATGCCTGATAACATTTGAGCTGGAGTTTGTGTTCAGCGGAAGTTAAGGAAAGAAGAAACAATTACCTGAAAAATCTGCTTGAGGGAAAAGAGGGCTCTCCGTAGCTCTCGCCCAGTTGAGTTGTAGAGTTTTTCTGTGTGGAGAGAGAAAAAGGAGAGAGTGGAAAAACATCAGCTAAAGCTCACACATGTGGCATCTTTCTATGATGTTGTCACACAGAAAGTTAATAAAACAAACAGACGAGAGGGTCAGAGTCTCTTGCAAACTTAAGCGCCTTTCAACAAGCTTTTTTGGGTATCACATTATCATTTCCACGACGAAATGCACACATTCATAATCCCTTCCCTGTGTCTATGTCACTGGCAGCCATTAACTCAAGCAGCAAAATGTGAAAAATATCCTGCAAGAGGACCAGTGAGAGAAAAAGAGCAGTAGGAGCAACTCAGAGCACATCTGTGGAGAGTTAGTGAACAGTGGATGTTTCCTGCTGACAAAGCCATATCTGTAGCTCACCATAAGACAAAGTCAAGGCAGAAACTTGGGCCAATAGCCACCACAATAGCTAGGACACAAAACAGCCATTAATGAGCTATGGGAACACCACAGAGTAGCAAAAGAGAGATATGACGGATGGCAGATGCTCGTGATGGGAGGCGAACATGTCCTGCAACTACTCTTGCAATCCTTCATCCTGCATGAGGTCTGCCAGGGAGTGGCAGCACTGAGCACAGGCCCTGGAGCTCACTCATCGGTGCTGAGTGAACTCTCTCTGACTCAGCAAAACCTGCCTCTCTCTGACTGCTGCAGATACACAGCACCGTCCAGTGTGGTGCAGTACCGTCAAGCACTGGTTGTGATTCTCTCCCACCACTTTTCTTTTCCATTCACCCCTTGCTGTTGTATTTGTTGCACAAAAACGTCTCTTTTGTCTGCCCCTTTGAAAGATACTTTCTTCTTAAATCTTGATGATGTGTCTTAGTCGGCAAGATCTGACAAGAGACTGGCACGTACGCAAACAAGCATGAACACAGTCAGGCGGTTTGTTTCTCTCTCTCTCGCTCGCTCACACACACACACACACACCCACACACACACACACACACACACATCCACACCCTACAAAACGCAATTTGCACTCTTTCCTCTATGTCTGTTTGTTGCACCGCTGCAGCTGGTGCAGTTGCAGGAGGATGATTTATCACTGCTGGTGCACCAGTGTGTTTTTAAGTTAAAACCTGAATACTCAAACATGTAATTGAGAGAAGCAAATAAGCAGACACAACATTTTGCAGCCTTCTCACACACACGCACGCACAAGCGCACACACACACACAATGAGTTGTGCCCATGAGCTCCTCATCTTTGCAAACAATCGCCACTAATCCTATTCAAAAGTGTGAGAAACACACACTGATGAGTGCATACGCGTAGGCTCCAGAGTGACAGGCCTCTGTTCATTGTTGTCTCTTCAGCTGATGGGCTGAGACGGAGAGAGAGAGAGAGAAAGAGTGTGTGTTGCCCAGTGTTGGAAGAAGTATTCAGATCGTTTACTGAGAAGAAGTCCTAAAACAACACTGCGAAAATACTCCACTACAAGTGCATGTCTAGCAATAAAAATCTAAAACTAAAAGTCAAAGTACTGATTGTGCTGCATTATATGGCGTTTTTTAATTTACAGTACTGCCGCATTGATGTTTATGTTAACTGGTTACGACATCCAGACTAACGTACTGGACTACAAAATACAACATTTACATTTGAGATGTAGCAGCACACAAAAATCCAGCCCGTCTGCAAAAAGCACAAAAACAAAAACAATTTCAGGGAGAACATGTCAACAAGCAAATTATTTTAAACCTTAATAAATGACAATTATCTCCAGTCTACCTTAATGGTAAATATGAGTCAAACTTTGGTTTGGATTCCTGTAATACATTGTGTTCCAGGGCATGCCACGGCAAGGTAAGGTTGACCACACACTTCATATTATTTATGTAATCCGCGCTAGTTCAGACAGACAAGACACTGGAGATGCATGTGTAATGCAGACAGCCTGGGACTGGGCCATATGTGGTTAAAATACTCCCATTTGATGAGGCTGCACGCTGAAATCAAACACCTCACAATCCAGTTCCAGCAGGGCTCCTTATCTTAAGAAGCCTCGTTTTTTTTATTTATGACTCCAGTGGTATTTGGTATGAGTGGAGCAGTGTTTGAGAAGTTTTGCACATTCAGTGCCGTACATGGCTCAGATGGGTGATGAGCAGATGAGTGTTGGTCTTTTACGGTAGAAACACTGGCAACAACATCCACAGAGAATAAATCTCTGCACGTCCGGAGGTATTAAGAGAGGAAGCTGTGCGATGTTGGTGATTTGTGTCTTTATAAACAACAGGAAGGAGCTGTGACCAGGCATTTTTTCGGTTTAGGCCCCCCCCTAGCTGTGGAACTCCCAGCCAGAGCGTCTCAGTGTTGCCAAGTCGGCATCATTTTTTAAATCTCCTCTCAAAACTGACATGTTTTTGTGTACTTTTAGCTTTCTTTTCTGCTATTGAGTACTTTTATTAACCTCTGGTTCTATTTTCATCATCGCTACCATTGTGGTAAAGTAATTTGTAACACTAATGATGAAAGTGATACGTACATGAATAATAATCCTTAATTATTAGTACTTTTATTATATGTGTTCCTTAAACAACACCATATACTTCTAAGCTTTCAGTGCTTTTATGCACAAGTAGGGTTACTCTGTTCTATCATTTTCAAAATATCTGAAACAGATCTGTGGTTAAGGCTTTTTATCATCTGCACCCTCCTCCACTGCAGGTCAAGGTAGGGCCACATCCATTGCCCTGTACCTCGGGAAGATGACTCAGAGTTTAGATTAGCGATCTCTAAACAGAGAAGCTCTCTGATCACTGGAGCGGAAACACAGAGGGAGATGCGCTGGGTTACTCATCACACCTTCCCCATACAAAGCAAACATGATTTGTGGCCCCTACTTAAACCCCAGTCTTGAACCCGTGTGCTCTTTTTCTTTTCAAAGCCTTAACTGCACCTCCACACGGATTGTGTGTTAATCAGTCGACAGATAAATTACCCCGGTGCTGCTGAGCAACCGGTGATGATTCTGCCCGGATCACAGCACAGCACAACGACTGTGATGCATCAGCACCTGGGCCGTCACTGGGTGGGAATAAATCCCAGGAGCATGTTCGTGTGTGTGTGTGTGTGTGTTCCCATATGAGGCATTTGCCTTGGTGTTTCAGTGCAGAACACTAAACAAGCATAAAAAAAATCTGGAGAAAAATGAAAAGCAAGCCCTACAAGTCAAGAATCATAAACAGAAAAATTATTAATCAATTAGCTGCCAACTTCACCATTTATGATGTTTCGTAGAGCAAACAACTAATCTATCAATTGAGAAGCCAGTCGACAGATTAACTGACAATGAAAATAATAGCTAGTTGCAGCCCTACTCTACTTAACCCCCTGAAGTTTGGACCAGTTACTCCTGTCTGACACTAATGAAGCCCATCTGCAGCAGCAGACAGTTCCTCCCCTGTCCCTGTCTGCAGTCCACATACACCGATGCACCTCAAGAGGCCCATCTCTAATGAGAAATAGCTCAGTGGAGATTAGTTCCATACCATTTGGCACAGATATGCACCCAAAAGTTTGGGCCTTCAGCATGCCCGTATTTAGAAAAGAACCCAGGCACTCAGTTATTCCGTGGAAATGTTTGTGAACCCTAAATCTCACAGTCACACTCACCTGAAACCCTGAAACCACCTGAAACCTCAATCTCAATAGCTCTCTACATTTTTCATACATTTGTTATTGGGCCAAGCAGAACCCAGGGCTACAAGAACAAAGGAAGACGTGATTGGTTATAACACACTGTTTGGGCACCTCAAGACATTCCGGGCGCTTGAGATGCCTCCTTGAGTCCTGACTAAAGCTCAGCCAAAACACAGCTACAATAAGAACAAACAAATTGCAGCAGCCAAGTACTTCTCCACATCCTTTAGTTTGATATAATATACCCCCATGGTTAAAGAGCTATCTAACCATGTTGCCAATTACTCTTCATAACACAAAACAAGACACCATTAAAATTAAAACAATGCGGGAGTGCAACTGAGGACAAGCAGCCCTTTTTCTTCCCGTCATCTTTACACTCCCCTCAGGCTTTTACTGACAAGAACCTGACAGTGGAATGACTCAACAGAGTGAAAGTGGGTTTTTTGATGCCTCATATTGATGCACCAAAGGAAGCAGCTGTTTTCTCCCCCTAAAACGCAATCCGCAGTCACGTTTGCTCAGCTGGAATGGCTACAGGCATGTAATGCTCTGGTAATTATAACAATCATAAAAGTAGTAGTGGAATTTCTATAATCATCAGGAATGTGCCCAACTGTGGGGCCTGATGCCTTCAGACAGGCCAGGACTGCCTGGACGGTTGTGCTACTGCTGAGGGGGCAGCTTTTGAGACAAATCTGTCTTGTGCGGCTCTTGACACCTTCTGATTCTCTGTGTCCGTGCCAGCACATTCCAGCGATGCTATTAAGTGTGAGTCATGGGTCACTTTTTATTTATCTCCGCGTGCCAACGTCAACCCAAGATCAGTCCCCACCTCCTCCCTATCGGACAGCTCACAAATGATCAAAATCTGTCAGCCAATAAGGCCATTAACCTTGCTCATTTTTCATCTGCAAACATATCTGACACGCTCAGTTTCTCGTCTGTTTACACACCTTTATTTCCATAAAAAGCGCCATAAAATGAACAGGATGACTACCACTACTCATACTTTGCCAAAAAGGGAGAACACATAAACCACATCCAAAGCACAGCCAGGGAAGCCACAAGGACCCCACCGCGTGGGACAACTGCATACACTAAACTGTGTGTTGAGCTGTCAGCCAAGAAGCCTAGGAGGGGGATCCTTAGCACTGTGCCCATGATTGTATATAAAAATGTCTTAGCAATCAAATCAACGGCTTTCATGTGGCATGTGGAGAAAAAATACATTACCATGTAAGACCACTGAACATGTGCTACTTGGCTGAGAGAAAACAGCGAAAAACGAGTCAACGAAAAAAAAAGAAAAGTTGACAAATTGTTACATCTTCAACTGCACTGAGCCTATCATTACCTATTAAGCCAACTCTGTATGTGCTGTGTTGCTATTTTGGTTGATACTAGCACCTTAACATAAGTAAAAAAATGAAGGAAAGAAAAAAACTAAAAAGCATTGAGAGTTTGAGAGGTATGTTTGGCTGAGGTAATGGTGAGAAAAGTTAACCTTTGGTATAATATCCAAACATCCTTTCCTCTCACCCTGTCACACCCAAAGAGGGAGAAGGCATAGGTCAGAGTAGAATGGGGAGTGATGGAGACAGAAGGATTGGACTAGTGGGGGTAAGCACTGTCAGCTTAAATTGCCCTATAGCCAAGAGTACATGGTCGTGTGTCGGCGTAGCAGTGCAACATTATCTCATGGGATGGCGTATAAATAAAAGACCAGATGACCTATTCGTAATAGCCAGGTGACCTTCGGTCATCATGGTAACAATGGTAACAATAATCAATGTGGTTATTGTGACAGTCGCTGTTTGTTTAAGTTTAGATAACAAAACTACTTCGGTTCAGGAAACAATCGTAGTTTGAATTAAAATAAACTTGTCCTGTGTTTGTTTGATGTATCCATCCACACTGGCCTCTTCCATATGCAGACTCTCTTGCTACAATGTCACCTGACATTTTTTTCCCCCGACATTTGTGCCTAAAATGACAAGTGAAAACCTTTAAGGTCGAAAGAGTTATATGACATGGGAAAAAGCAAAAATTGAGTTGTCTTAAGACATTTGGCGTGTTGTTCATAAGCCATCTGCTGGGACCAGGCTGCTCAAGCTGTTGCCTGAACTGCCTTGCAGGCATCGCTCCATACTGCTTTGATTAGTGATTAGCGGTCAGGCAGATCACTCATTTTATTTGGATAAGACTGAAAAGCATCAGTTCACATGGGTGAATTCTAGCAGATTGAAAAGTGTTTGTTGTTTGCCTTTACATTAAGTAGATGCCAGGAAAGGTTCTGTATTTATATGTAGCCTTGCAGGAATAAAGGTCAGTTTTTGCTTGTCAAAGCTGGACCATCAGAGTGGACCTCAGTCCCAGGCCGGTGCCCTGCCCATGTCTGCATTTAGCCCCGTCTCACAGGGTCCGGAGTCAGTTCCACTGGTCAGTAAAGGCCACAGACTCTGTGAGAGGTGACAGCGGTCAGACTGTGCTCAGGCAAACTGTAGCCATCTGGGAGACCACAGTCTTGTATGAGCCAGCATCGCCACATCACTGCCTGCCATATGTAAGGATAAAGCGACCCATCTTTCATTTTTGTCCCCTGGTATTTTCATGAGAAACCCTTGAGTTTACAGTATGTGTAATGGCCCTCTGCAGTCACGAAACACAGCAGCACAACAACATCAACATAACTTCCTTCTCATTTTTTCCTTTTCTTCCTTCCCACTCTGTGAGGGAAACCTCCTGGTCCAACATTTATGAAGAGAAAGCACAAGTAATTAAGGCAGAAGACCTCCCAACATGTGCATGGGCTTGTAACATGCTACTTTGTGGACTGGGGTTTCTTCTGCTCTTTTTATCCCTTTTTCTCTGAACAAAAACACAAGGTGAATAATGGGTCGATAAAAGAAGATTATAGCACTCAGGTGGAAAACATTAGGCGGGAATGCAGGTAAAAGTGAGATCACTTTCAGTGTGTTTGGGTTTGGAGAGCAACCAATGAGTGGATCAAGACGATTATATGGGCGATCTGTGTGTGTATGTGTGTGCGGGTGCACATGAACATGCACTGCACACATGCAAGAGTATGTATACACTCACACAGGCGGTTTACAAAGTGCACAGAGGAATAATGACATTAATTAATTTGTTCCTGTTGCCTGGAGTTTATTCAAATGCTTTGGAAGTTGTGATGAAAGACATATGGAGATGATGGTTTAGATTAGGGAAAACTCAGTCGGGCCACACAGACTAAAGAAGCCTCTGTCACTGGGAGTGGGCCTCACAGGGAGGCCTGGATGGACCCACAGGGCGACAAAGTCTCTGGCCAGACACACAACTGAGGCATGGGAGATCAAAATCAAATAACTAATAAATCTGGGCTTAATCTAGTGATGGGAAAAGAGTTAACATACAGTGCAAGACTGTAATAAGTCAAATGTGTGCCGCCTTTGTCTGTTATTTTCTGTCATTGATATAAATGTTCTTATGTGAGGAGCTTTCACAGAAAGGTCTTGCAAGATTCACAATAAATATGTCTGGACACATGTTCCGTCGGTGTTAGGAGTATGCAAATAAACCACGCTAATACATTTTGATTTGATTTCCTTCACGGATGTTGTACCTGGACTTCCTCCTCACATCGTGAGGGAAAGCACGGTGTCTAAAATCTCACGGGAGCAGAGAGGAGATCAGGTTTCTGGGCTGTGACACTCTATCCTGGAAGAGACATTTGATACGGAGGCATACCGCAGCTTAGTTCGAATAAACACAAAACCCAGCCCACGGAGCTCAACGGCACTCATTGTCCCTGGACGGAGATGGGGAAATTGGATTGTTGTATTTATTGATGTGTTTACAATAGACTTTCAGTAAAAGTTTATGCTTTCATCAGGCACATTAATCCCTCTGGAAGGCAGCAGTGGCGTTTGTCTTGTAGGTTGGAGCAGTTAAAGCAACATCATGCAAGAACTGTTATTTTGCTTGACTTGGCAGCCCAAGTCACTTTTAAATACAAAACGCACCTTGACCCAACCCTCATGGACAGCTGTACACATCCATCTGTTAAGTTCATTTTGGTACTGGCAAAGATGATGTCAGAAGCCAAAGAACCGTGTCCTCTTGTGCATCTTTTCATTACTCTTGAGAGGTCGAACATGTTCTGCAGAGCACTTAAAGGGCATCGCGGGCTAATTATATTCTGGTCCCTTCAATAAACTGTACGTTAACCAGCCGTCAAGATGCTATCTGACACTGTCAAAGAGAAACAGTCGAGGAAAGCGAGGGTGGAATCTGCAGAATTCCAGACGAGGAGACGGACATGACAGCAAGGCCAATGTGAGGACAGACAAATCTTTCATTAGAGCCCGCCTGTCTAATGAGTCATTCCTTAGCTACCAGGTGGGGTGACCCTCACTACAAACCACCCCCTCTCCCAGTTAATACCCCCCTTTTCTTCTCTCTCTCCTTTTTTTGCAGCCCACTGCCCCTTTCACCTCCTCCGCGGGGTTTCCCTACACTCGCCACCACTGACACAGATAGGTAGTGGAGCGAAGCACAGAGTAAAGGCATGCTACTCATTCAGCAGACCAAACAAAAGCCTGACACAGATATAAACTGGGGGATCAACAATTGAAGTGGGTCTGCTTGGGGGTTCGTGCCGGTACACAGTTAAAGCAAGTCACCATGAAGTTATGGGGACTGCTGACAGGGGTGAAGCTGGTCATTAGACATATTTCTGTGACTCTGTTGGTGAATGCTCCTCTAATAATCTCTGTATATAAAGTTGGAAAGAGGTTGGGTCAAGGCCCTTTTTCCCCATGTGTTGCTTGGCAGCTGTTTCGGCCAAGCAGCTTTTCTTACTGCAGTAAAAACCAGCCATGTGCATAAAGATGCAGGACCAGATGCTCAAAGGGCAGAATCTAAAATCTCAGTCCATACAGTATATTCCCCTACTATCACATCATGCGTCCACATATGGGTAGTCCTTTTTTCATATTTTAGGATTTTTATCTTTTTCCCCATAAAAGACCATTTCACAGAGCCAAGTGCTTTTCTCAATTTAGACTTTATGATCCTTAAAATCAAAAACGTTTCATTTCATGTACTTGCAATTAAATGAGAATGTTAAAAGTGTTCTTTTTCTTCCGAAAGTAGGGATGGAAAATATTCTCGACAATGACCTCAGTGACTCTCTCCCCTAACCCACTTCATTCCCCTCGTCCTCGCTCACTTCTCTTGGCTGTCTCTCTGCCTCTGCCTCACTCTTGCTCTTACTCCAGCTTTTATTCTTGACAACCTGACACGTGGGGAAGTGCACCAGTGCAAACTCCGTCCAATAAACACAGTTGTGCTGAGACCACATCTATTTCAGACTCTGTTCTAGGAATAGGAAGCTGACCGATGTGGAAGCACACACATCTGTGACAGCGAGCACACCGTCTCATTTCCATACTGGCCACACTGAGACTGTGCCCTTAATGGAAACAAAATGGAAAAACAGTCTCCCATCTCACACAGCCTTTCTGTCAAGACACCTGGTTTGTGCATAAATGTGACCCATTGCGGTCTCCCTCCAATTTCTTCTTATTTCTGCCAGGGGAAAATGTGTTTCCTCCTGTCTCCACAGTGGGGAAGATGAAGACCTTTGACACCTGTCTGTCAGTGGTTTAGGTAAGGACGCAATCTAGTTAACCTGACATCCAGTCTAATAAGAGCAGCTCCCTGTCATCAGTGTTGCTCACAACCCATAATGACCCGAGGTAATTACTTCCACCAGTCACAGACAGATGGATACTCAAAAACACATTTAAGAGGGAAGAGTAAAAAAAAATCCAAACTTTAGTATTAACAATAGGTCGCTGTCCAATGAAAACCATTTATCTCTAAATTTTGCAAATTGATCGAATGATTAAGTTAACTTTTACCATTTGATAAACATCTTCTACCTCTTATGAGTTCAATTCACCATCCAAAAAGCCATTGGGCATTGCCATGAAGCTAAAAACAGGGCTGATTTTCGGGGCCCATTAACATTTGACCTTTAGGAGACACATGGTTTCATCAGAGCAGCAACAAATAACAAAGTAGAGATTAGTGTTTAGGTATAGGTTATTGGCAACATGTTTTGGGGTTCCTTACCCCCTAAATTTAAAAAAATGTTTTTCAATATCTTTGGGACCGTTATCATTACCAAAGCGGTGTACAAAGTGTTTAATTACAATTTAGTTGATTAATTTGTGCTACAACATTTTGGTTATTGGCTAAAAATTGCAATATTACTTAATTCATAAAAAAACATCAGTTTGGCAATGTCAGGTCAATATCCAATAAGTTTTTTAGTCAGTATCTGACAGGCTGATATTGATAGAGCGGATTGGTCCCAGCCCTATAACGTAAAGCAAATAAGGGTACTAGGGGTAAAAGAAATAGGGTACCTAACTGGTCTATGGACAAAATGAAGCCTAGACTGAAAATCTGTAAGAACAAGGCTCTGAGTTTATATGAGGAAAACCCATAGAAGCGTGGACATAGAGAAACAACAAGCTCCTTCTCTCTCACATACATATCCTCAAACGCTACTCAATTCTTGGCTGCGGGAAGTTTATGCCATTATCTTTGATCCACAATCAGACCACATCAAATATGTTACCTACATCACAATCTTCAAACAAGCAGGTGCATGACTTTGTTGTTATAGCACGTGCAATCTTCAAAGTCTTCATAGTGACATTATTTAAAATGAATTAACAGTGGATGACCAAATAGGAATGAGCCTTATTGAAAAGCTGTCCAGCTTTAAAAGACGATGTTGGACATATGATTTTTTCTCTGTGGTGATCTGTGATGATAAACATCAGTTACCATGACCTGCCTGCGCTTGCATGATTGCCCTGTCATGTGAAACTGTTGCACCTTGGCACCGGCTTTGTTTTGCCAAGCTGGGTGTGAAGTGTGAACCGACCGCTGACAGGTGGCAGAGCCTGGGAAAGGGGTCAAGTCAGCACTATTATTGACATCCAAAGAGGCAAGATAAAATAGACTTGTATGAAAAGCACGCTGTGATAAGAGAGTCGTGATATTTGTGCTCATAGTTTTAGTAATTACAATCTAATCCAAGAATATATACAACGGAATATTTCTCATGGACCAGAAGGGAAAGTTTCATCCTGAATTGTTAATTACCTCTGCTGTTGAGGAGGTGTTTTGTTTGGACAGACACTGCATTATTCTGAGGTGTCATTGAAATGAATATAATCCATGCTTGGCACAGCACTGAAAGACCTGTTTTGTCCTCTGGGGCCGACCTATTTGCCCAACTGGAACAAATTCACAATCAACATGACTGACTGGCTTTCTTTTCAAAATCCTACTCAACAATGCCAAATGACTGATGTGTTTGCTGTTTTATCCTGATGGATCGTAACAGAAGTTTCTCACTCATGTTAGTGCTAGCTGATAAGGATTTAATATTTGCTTGGCGAGTCAAATGAGTAAAGTCAGTGACCGCCTTTTGGCATTATAAAAATGTTTTTTTTTCTCCATGTGGACCTCGATTGAACTCTTGTACAAACTGATGGTGCATATTAGATGAGAAGTGTTGCTCAACATTCAATCTAAATCCTGGGATTAAGAAGTGATTTATACAGAAGTTTATTGCTACATTTTGACACCTTAATACAAAGCACTAACGCCATTGGAGGCACCTGATACCTGCCAAATCACAAGAGAACACAAGGCTGGTTTCTATTTATTGTAGAGTGCTTGGAAACATCTTGCAATATCTCAAATATTGGCACAGGGTTTTATGCCCCCCAAAAGTTAAAGATGGCTTTCATGCAGTGGCCAGGGCTAAACTTAGCTTACTATAGCCTATGTAATTCTTAAAGTTAGATCTGAACTACATGATCAAGCACGATGGGTGATTTTGTTGCTCTGATCCTATCTGTTACTGTGCTGAACCTTCCCCCAAAGGTGATGCGGTCACCTGTGTGGTGATGTCAAGTGTCTTTGTTGTGGGAAGTGAGAGACTGAGCGTGAGAGAGCAGTACCAGCACTTTGTCGCAGCCATAGAAAAGTGCTGACTTTAGTCAGCCATAAAGTGTGTAAATAAACTTAGGATGTGTTTATTACCACGGAAGAGAAATAAAAAGTCTGTGTGTTCCTGAAATGTTATTGTCGTTATTGTTGTTGTTATTCCTATTTTTTTTTATTCAGCATCCATTCACACACATTCATTCACTGATGGCAGAAGCTACCATGCAAGGTGCCACCTGGAAGAGCCACCGGGAACAATTTGGGGTTTAGTATCTTGCCCAGGGACACTAGACTGCAGAGGCCAGGGAATCAAACCACTTAACTTCAGATTTTGGGATTACTGCCCAATCTACTGAGCCACAGCCACCTTACAGAGTTGGTCCAGACTGAGAAAATCCAGTTACCAGCTACAAGTAAAGCAAAAGTAGGCGTACATTAAAATAGCCTAAAACTAGGGACTGTGGTTCAGGGCCGTGGAGCTAGAAAGGGTAACATATGCAAACACGGAATTCACCGTGGTTAAAGTAATAAACACATTACGCAACAGCAACAACTTTTATGTACTCACAAAGTGGATCAGATGATTGACCATGGAATGCTTTGTTTTCTTTGGGGATTTTGTTTTGCGGTGCCCAAACTTAGTTGAAGCATGCCGTGCAGAAACTCTCCCCTGACACGACGTCATCTAACATTACTTATGTTTTGTGCCCCCTAATGATTTACCCAAGTTGGTGCCAATGAAGGATGTCATTCTCCCCGTAACCTTGTTGGGGGGGGTGAACTGCCATTTTTCTCAAGAGGCATGTAACCTCATAGCACTCCTGACATATTTGGACAGGTCTGAATAAATACGGTAAAACATTACCCTGGGATCACTGTACCACACTGAACCCCTCACGTAGAGGAAATTCAACTGCGGCTCAAATCCATCAAACTCTTACACACTCTCACACAGCAGACATTAATCCATATCATGAGGCAAGGAGATACAGAGTGAACCCCACAAATTGGAGACAGAATGCCATAATGCCCCTTTGATAGATACGAGTGCCCCAGGTGTTCTCATGTTACCAGGAAAAGTCAACAAGAGATGGGCCGGTACATTACACTCGGCTCCTTGTCTACATTTATCAGCAGTGAGCTTGGCCTCTTCCTCATCATTCATCTGTCGCATGATTCTACTGCATTATCCAAAAAGTGTTGCCCCAGTCCACAATTATGTATGTATAGTTATATGACATCTAAAAAAAACTAAAAAAAACTCAGATTATCAGATTCACTCACATTTCTTGTGACATTTCTTCCAGTTTCCCTCTATGCCAGTAAACTGAATATGTGAAGGTTGTGGACAAAACAAGGCATCTGATGATGTCATCTTAGGCTCTGAAACAATAGTCAACATGTTCCACCATTTTCTGACAGTTTACAGACCAAACAACTAATTTATTAATCAAAGAAAATAATCACCATATTAATCAGTGGTGAAAATAATTGTTGGTGGCAGCCCTGAATTAAACCATTGCCAGCATTTTTGGCTTATGTTTTCAGTTATTTTGATAAAAAAACTGTTTAGAGCAAATGTCTAGTTTCTGCCATTAACTTATGTTTGAGTCTCATTATATTTGGACATATTTTCTACAACTAGCAAGTCTCTTTCTTTTGGTCATAAAAGGAAAACCTGAACTGAAAAACAACAGCACAACCATCTGTTATTGCAGATGACAGCTTCATTTGAAACAAGAGACGGGGGTTATGGTGCTTTATTCGTTTCTTATTTTGACAACCTAACTGATGTCTTCCAGGAACGACTCTTTTCAAAAAATACGCATGCTTGGAAAATTAAACAAGCCCCATATCTTCAATACAAAACAACGGAGAAAATGACTGCCTCAATGAAAAGTGAGATGGGAGACGGTCTGCTTTAGCAGAAACTGCTGCCCACTTTGAAGAGACATACCTGGCTTTCAGCAAACATGCCCTAGCAATATAAATCAAACGAAGAGATTTTTGAAAACCACCATTAGGAGCCAGTCATGCATCCCTTTAGCATGACAGTGTCGAGGTGGAGAGGGATTGGCTGGCACACCTAAGGCACCCTCAATTTCTGATAGGATAAAAGGGCGTTTTGGCTCGCAGCACTACAGAGGATCAGCCGTCTTTTGGCAAGAAAGAATGTTAAGTGTTCTCTTGCCTTATTTAGCAAAAGCCAGCCGTCATATCACAGAGTGTGCAATGGAAAAAAGGAAGAGACAGAGCCAAGATTATGATCCAAAGCTATAATAAAACCATGTCAATAATACATACCTTAAAGTAATGAAAATATATTTGTGGTATGAGAATGACAAGAGGTGTGACCAGCACAACACTCACATTAGTAAGGGAGGAACCACATGCCGAGGGATAAGAGTCTCCATAACATTTTTTTGCAGGGGAGAGATTGGGGTGGATATATGGCACCTCTTGTTATTCCTATGAGTGGGAGAGTTATTCAAAGACTAATTCCAGATTAATGTAATCTGCTACTAAGTGCATGAATCTGACAGTGTCAGACATGACAAGACGCAGGATGAGTGGTTTTGCTTGGCCACTAATGGTACATTAGATTAGATTCCAACAGTAATGGCTAAAAAAGCTTCGCTCACACTACTGACATGCTCTGATACACACTTTTATTATCTCATTCCTGTGTTTTGTCTCCATTATTTCTCTCTGCAGGATTTCAACGTGTGTTTGAGACAGAGTACTTTTCATGTAAAGGCTGGGTGTTTGTGTGTCTCCTGGGATGACAGAGGTAAGAACTTCCTGACTGTCTTAACAAGGAACAGTCCTGACAAATAAAAGAAGAAATATCAATTGAAACCTCAACAGTAATGTAAATTAAAACCATCTTCAAAAATATCAGCAACTTTGTTGTACCTTGGTTTTAGTTCATGACTGATCTTTGCTCAGTGGATGTCTTTACCATCCTAACCCCTAGAGGTCTCTGTCTGGTATTCTATGCCATGCTTCGCTGTGTTTGCATGAGAAGTAGAGTTAACAGGTTTAACTATCCCAACAAGACGGGAGGCCGGTGTAATAAAGCCGCAGAAAAAAAAAGAAGAAAAGTAGAAAAGGTCTTTGCTCTGTGCGCAGCAGGGGGTGAGATTTACGCATGGCTGCATCTACATCAATGGAGACACAAATGTGAAAAAAAAGCACTTGCATAACTTTGGTCAGTGTGGTGACATTGTGGTGTTGGTATTTCACCCCCTTCCCTCCAAAAAACATACAGCCCAAATTATTAAGTGACTTATACTGGCTAATAAGATTCAGTATATCAGTATCTGTATCTGCACAAATACGTTACGCTGCAGAGTGATGTATGTTTTATAGAACCTTATTTTTCTTAACACGGAATCTTATGCGCTTTAAATCATGTTAGTTTCCATCAATGTTTACTTTTTGGAAACTTACTGTTACAGTCACAACTCATGGATATCCGACAGCAACAGACAGATTTTGCTGCCAGTCTGGTTTAAGACACCATTGGAGATATTGTGATAACCTCCAATTTTCGCAAATTGGCTGCATTGTGCTGTTACAAATATTATTATCATCTATTGTTCCAAAAAAGAATTCACTGAACAACGGTTGTTTAATAAAGAATAACTTGGCTCAGACAACCAACAAAAGGTTTTGACTCTCCTAATGGGCACACATAACTTTGCAGTATGGTTTGCATGAGGCTGTGGGTTTACTGCAAGGTGTATCCCCGATGCCTTTCAAAACAGACGGTTTCATAGTTGCGGAAAAGGACTTTTTCTTTTTCCCTTTGCCCCAATGGACTTGTACAGAGACCATGATGGATTGTAAATCTTAAATCTCACCTCATTTGTCTTTCATCTTGGTTGACCATCTACCCGTAAAAATCAGCCAAATTTTACG
The DNA here is from genome assembly GCA_903131615.1 of Diplodus sargus. Taxonomy (NCBI): domain Eukaryota; kingdom Metazoa; phylum Chordata; class Actinopteri; order Spariformes; family Sparidae; genus Diplodus; species Diplodus sargus. Next base: position 5,872,238 of record CAEMYA010000161.1, read on the forward strand.
AGCAGAATCGTGAAAATTATATTCATGACTTCACGCAAACCACATTCATACACGCCTGTTCATTTACCCTCCTGGAAGGCAAAGAACAAAAAAGGTAATAATGCTGAGTTTTGGAGTTTCTGAGTCTGCGTGAGACACGATTCCAACAGGCAACAGCCCTGCATGATCAAACTGTAACAAGTTCAGACACCTTAGCCTAACACGTTCATGTGGTTTGATGTTTTCACCCCTCTTCACACCCCTACTACTCCCACTATATGTTGACCCTGTGCCAGTCTCACCAAAACCTTTTCAAGTGCACCTGGTTGTGGTTAGGCTCAATCACAGCACAAAGCTCCCGAGCGCTGCCGCAGAAGACAGGAAATGCTTGACAACAAAGGTGCTCTCATTGACACATCTACGCGTTTGATTGCATTTCATTTCGGAGCTAGATGCGTGGAAGTGAATGCACTAGACATTACATGCTATCCCTTTATGAGGTTACTTTGTGTGTACATGTGCAGTTCAGAAAAAAAAAGAAGTTTAATAAGCCTGGATGTGTCCAAGCCTGAGAGTGTCATGTACTGTAGGAATGCAGATCTATTCTTTTTTATTTTACAGGACGTCTGTTAGAAATAATAATCCTGAAAATAGGTCTGACCCACATTCAGAGGGTAATATTTTGTGCCAACGATGAACAGGAGTGGGTCATTATAGAGAAAGGGAAATTTCGCCACACCTGCTGAGAGTTTAAATACTTTAGGTGGGAGTCAAAATGGGATTGTGTGCATGTGTGTGTGCAGCATTGGGGATGCAGTTTCACATTTACCAGCTGTTGCATCAAAGGCCTAATGGATGGTGTAATTTCACAGATTTTGATCAAATTTCACCATTGAGGAGATTTAAAAGAGTTTCATTGCAAGATCCAGGAACCTCCCTCACCACGTAAGACTAGTATCAGGAGGTACAATAGATACTGGAATGAAAACAACTTCTTGATCCCAGTGTTTAATCTGTACAAATGTGTTCATGTTCTCTAAAACTCCTCGCTGCTCTAAAGGCTGTGTGAATGGACTGCGCTTGGCTCTGATCTGGTTCAGATAAATGTGGAACTTTGGAAATGCGGGACCAAGCCAGCTGGATTCCATAAAGGCTTCAAAGCGGCCTTTGCACTCTCTGTAAAAGCCATTGGATTTAACCAGCGCACAACGTAACCATAACTTCTATATATTCTAAATATTACATGATTAGAAAGAGGGTAGGTTAGATAAGCAGAGCAGAATATACCACACAATTACAGACTTACAAACACAAGCTGTGTTTGGATTGAGAACAATGGCGGCTTGTAAATGAATGCTATGATTTGCATACTATTCAAGTATGAAGAGGAAGAAAGAACACATTTTGCTCAATGACAAAAACAAATATTGAAACGTTCCTAATGGCATCCAGAGGGGGAAACAGACGTGTTTGTTTACGAAGTCAGGGTAATGGCTTTGCTATTTCATTTGGTCTCCTTCAAGTGGACTTGTTGATATGTTTGATCATGGGGTGGAGAAATTTTCTAGATTTTCCATGATTGGATGGAAAGACGGTTTGATGACTGCACTATAATACACCGCACTACTACCAGCTTACACAAGTTGCAAACAAGCTGATTTTAAAAATTAAAGCATCAAATACTTGACAAACTTTTTCGAAATGTGCCGTTTGTGCTGCACCTCCCAGAAATCATTTTGTAATCAAACAGTGTAGCCGTTCAGGGTTGCAGCATCTTAGTTGGGATCGGTGTTTTCTTCTTTTTATATAACACAAAGTTTCGGCTTTGAGTAGAAAAACCTCATCAGACAATGGTTGAAACCAATCATATAACATCAGTAGGGCACGGAATTTAGCAAAGAGTGAGGTTTCATTCTGGAATGACTACTGCAGTAAAACATGCAACTGAAAATAGAGACTATTTAAGAAATAGGTCACGACAAAAGGAATCAGTATACCCAATTAGAAGTGCTTGTCTGATGGTCAAATATCCTGGTGATGGCGCTACATGACCTTTCGATATAACTTGATCGTGTGATTGTGCAAATTCATCTTTCCAGGCTTCCAGCTATGCATTCATGCCCAGAGACTGGTGGCTCCTAAAGAGGTGTGGATAGATGTTGTGATTCGCTGAATAAAGAGCAAAGAATGGCACTGGAGGCTTTTCACAATGGAAAAGATGTTTTTACTCTTCTCCCGCAGGAATTTAATTTACCAGCTGGCTCCGCTGGTAGCACTTTCCTACTAAGTCATATGGCTCATGATCTGATTGGTTGAAACAAGCCCGTGATAAACGGTACAAGACAGATGGCGAAGTACTATTTGAAATACCTGCAACCCTTTCTAATTGAGACTTTCTGGATAGTTCTGCATTACAAACCATCCGACCTATCAGATTAGACGCTAGGTAAACGGTTAGGATCCAAATGTATGTACCATGGGAAAAACTTGGTAAATAATGAATAAATAACATCCACTGATTAATAACTTATTATCAAGTCAAATCCTCATCATCAAAAGTCAATAGTCTTGACAGCTAAGTACCACTGAAATTGATTGACTTGTGTAGAATCTGAAGTCTGAATCAATCTGAAATACAGTATTTAGTCTCAGGAAATAAAATTAGGCACCATCTTTTAAATAAGACATGTTTTTTTTTTACACATACCGTGTCAAACACTGTCAAGTTTAAAAAAAATATGATTTGTGAATAAACAAGTCCGAATTATCTACCTGCTATTAACTGTGAACTGAATGTGACACTAATATATTATCAATTAGCATGAGTAATAATAATAGGCATCTGGTAGTGATTCAAATAAGCTCAGCATGTAGATAAGGGCTGGCAATGTTTTCCCACTGGAGCAGCAGGTCCATGCCACTGGCTTTTCCGCTTCAAAAAGTGACCTTTGACTCCCTCGTATCAACAGCTCCTACAGCCAGGCTGCCTCATCAAGCGCTAACTGTCCTTTAAGAAAATACACCATGTTTGAGGATCCACAGGGGGAACCCCCCCCCGCCACCCCCAACCCACTGCAGCAGTAAGTCATTTGTTACCAATCATGTCAGCAAGCTCTAGGCCCCCCACATCTTATTCTCAACACTTTAAAAAGATTGATTGAAATAGCTTTGATTGAGAGAGCCAAGGCAATTCCCCAGGAGAAATCTCACCAAATGTCTAATCCAGAGTCTGTCAGAATTGCATCTGAATTGTTCTGTAGTTTTACTTTTGGTGAGATGATCTAATCTAATACTGGCACAAACTGTTCAGCTTCCACCTAAAGTGCAAGATCACTTCAGCCTCTGATTTAGAAAACAATTCAGGTGTTAAGAATAGCTGTATTTAAAAAGGTCACAGACTTAAAATCGGATCTGAAACTGAAGAGGGGTCAGGAGCATTCCTCACACTGCTGGGTTTGAATCTGAGAGACTCATTCTGGACGGCTTGCTTGTATGCGTCCCCTCTTAACAAGAAGATTGCAGACCATGCACTGTATTAAAACTTTACTTCTTACATACCCCGCATTAAAAACCCGACCATATCACCATGGTTAACCCTTGACCTGGATAATTAGTTGTTTTAGCCTTTCATCCTGATGTTAACACAGTTACTTGAAGCCACAAAATGTCTCTACTTCTTAAGACTCTGCCTGAAACAAGCTTTTACATAAATATAAAGAAAACTGTCTCCCCTGCTGTCCATGTCAAAACGTGTATAATTGCAGCAGAGTGAACACTTTGTGTTTGCATTGCGGGAGAGCAAGTCTGTACTTAGCATGTTGTTTTTAGCTAGTCTTAATGTCTTCCATGTCTGGGGCCATTTGTCTCTGGGCTGACTGGGCCACATCAGTGGGGAGCGAGGAGGAGAAAAGTGAAGTCTGCATGTGTGTGATGTGTGTGACAGCTGCAGGCCTGGTTCACAGGGCCGCTGCGGCCCGCTCTGTCACACCAGCCAACAAACCCTCAACTGTAATTAGTAGATCCACGGTGAGATTTTTGCTTTAACCGGTCTGTGTTTGCTCCTTAGACCTCCTCTATGTTTTCAGCTAACATAAATATGGACAAACGCATGCTGCTGTATTGTGACGTTGAGTTACGAAATCTGAAAAAAAAAAAGAGGTATAGTTAGTCTTGTGGTGACAGGACAGACTGTAAATGCTCACTGGAGTTTGATGTGATCCATGTCGGTGTGTTTGACAGAAGAGGTCAGACTGAGTGCTCCATTGTTTTTCCTCACCGCGAGAGAGCTAGTGCAGGTAAATGTCTGATCTCCAGAGCCTTAGCTCTTCTTTTGCCTCCTTCCTTCTGTTCTGTTCACTGATACTAGGGGGTAGATCTGCAAACCTCTCATTCAATGTATGGTTTCCTATCTATGTGTGTTCAGTGTTTTTTAAGTTGTCTGTCCAGTTCTCTTTATACCTCCTCATCCTGTTCAGGGTCGAATTGGGCTGCAGCCTATCCCAGAATGCACTAGATGAGAAGCTGTGAAATACCCAGGACAGTTGGGCTGGGTATTTGCCTGAGATACCTTTAAGATATTGACCAAAGTAACCCAGCCAGAACGGAGTAGTATGAAAAAGTTCTGCTTTTGATCCTTTCTGTACCCTGATCTAGAAAAATGACTGTTTGTACCGTGAAGCTTGCATTTATCTCCACAATCGTTCATCAGTTTAATGTGACATGTGATTGGCCCATGAGCTCAGCAGCTACAACCCATAGTCTGTGGTGTGGTGACGTCCCACAGAGCATATTTAACAATTTGGGCAATTCAGCGTGCTCAGATGCCACCAAATATGTTAAAATATGGCCATATGGATAAAAATAAATGAATAAAATGCAGAAGGATTATTTCAGGAAATGTGATTAAAAATGAAAAAGCACCACATCAAGCATGGAGAAAACTTCAGGGTGGACAGCTACATCATATTCCCAAGGCCAATGGTTTCTTCAACTCCAGTGTCATCTTCTTCTCAAGAGGACACGCTGCAACTATTGAGAATTGGCAAGATAAATGGTTGCTCTGAAAATTATTCATCTTTTGATGTGTTTTAAACTGAGCTGCTGGGAGAACAACATTTGATAAACATCCAAGTGTTGATAACTCCTGGGAATGTTGTGTTATCTTGAAAGCTCTGATATCGTATATGCCTTCGGAACAAAGCAAGGTAGGTCTGACAAACATGAACATTAATATCTAACATCAGTCAAAGTCCATTGTTAATGGATCTAAACCTCAAATGCTGTTTTGCTTTTTTTTTGTGTGTCTACCTCACATGAACCCCGCTCCTTATATATACAAGTTAAGTACTGCAAACTTATACAGTCTGACTTTACACAATACGGATGGAAGTCACCATCTTCAGGTGTTTCTATATCATAACTACTTGAATTTTTTCAACCATACAAATCCATTTGAAATGCATTGAATGTGGCTAAACTACTGGTCCACTGCACCAGTCCCAGCAAAAAGCCGAAAATAACAAACAGAAAGACATCCTGCCACCATTATACGAACAAAAATGCGAGGGACATGAAGAGTCCAGTCAATTTGTCCATCCTGTCACATTGAAGTGAATGCCCAGCACGGCAAAACACCAGAAAATTACAGAATGACAGGCAAAATATGAATATAATCATTAAAGGGCAAACATATATATTTGTTTGACAAGATTATACTGTTTATAAGAATATCCAACCAAGATCAAGAGTAGATGACAGCCTCTTGTAGTCTTCAATGCATGGCAACATACCAAATATGTCCACCCCAGCAATTTATAACCACAAGAGAATGACAAACAAACATTAAAATGGGTTAAAAAAAAAACACTAACATCATATTCATTACATCTTACTGACATGCTCAAAACCTCAAACAACAGCAATAAAGACCCAGGGAGCTCAGCAAACGGACATGTGAATACAATTGTTAAAGTGATGCTGGTTGCCAAAACTGGCCTTTGTACCAAACAGTTTCTTTGCTGCAGAGAGGCAGAGTTGTCACTCCCATTTTCTTGCTTGCAGTTACTTGCCTTTCTTTATTTTTTTTATTTCTATTTTTCTGAGAGAAGACAATTATTTGCTTGTTTTGTTCCAATTCAAGACATTTTTAGCATTTAAGGGGTTAGATACATTTGAAATCTTCAACACTGGGCGTGGAGCCTGAGTTTGTCTCCCATCGTTCTCCCTTGTGAACACCATTTACTTTTCCAAACAGCTGTACGAGTTCATATGACTAAAGCAAGATAAAGGTCTCTTATAATACTGTGAACCATGGGACATTATCATCTGATTCTGCTGACCCATATTTTTGTGTTGTTGCATTGTTTTGTCCCCAGACAGGAAAATACAGGGGTGGGGGAATCACTCTCCGTCTGTTCATTTGTTCACATCCAAATCTGTCCATCAAAAGCAAAACCTCAAACACCACAGACTGCATTCTGAAGGGTGGATTTCTCGTCACTGTATGGCAGCAGTACAAGGTGAATTAAGGTCAAATGGGGGTGGCCAAACTCAGCCCTAGGTGCCAACATGTTCACTTTTTCCTTTTGTGTTTCTGTCATAGTCAAGGTGACAAACTGATAATGGTGGTATACAAAAATAGAATCACGACACAGAAAGGATGTTACCTTCTAAGTAACAACATGACATTTATAAAAGGAGCAACAAAGGGTAGACACGTGTTGAATGGCAATTACAGGTGAGTGTTAGCAAGAAGTTTGACAGTCTCCTCTCTAACGCGAGTTTTCACAAGCACGTGTTAACAGCCTCAGGTATGGATGAAACTCTAACAGGATGGTTGCTTAATCTATGGTCTAAAATGTGGCGTTTCCAAACAAAAAACTTTGCAGAGATGACGTTTACAGCTGTTCTGCCATTTGGAAATCACCCACTGTAGGCCAGAGTCCAAGGTTAACATGCAATGACATATACTCTGGCAGCCCACAAAACTGGAAAAAGTAATATGGTGTGATAAGTTGTTTTCACCCTATTCCTACATGGAGTTGATCTGTAGCCATCACATGCCAGGCATTAGGTCTGAAGTTAGTAGTGTAACTGCCAAGAAATATGAAGCGAGATTTACAGGACCAGGTGCACCTTTTGATGCATTGTTCCCTCAGTATGCTAAGAGATGGCAGAGCCCCCATACACACAGCCAAACAAATACGAGAGTGGTTTTACCAACACCAGGTTGAGTTCCAACACCTTCACGGTCAAATCTGCTCAAACACATGGCTCAGTACTTGTATTACAGCATTCCTTTGGGAATTGAAGATGTGAGAAAGGCTGAAAATGGCCCCACGTGTAGGTAATCGATATTAGTTCAGGTTTCTTTTTTTTGCTCTCTCTCTATAGTACCAACGTAGGGAACGATTAAAACATTCCAATGTTGAAAGAAACACGTATTTTCCTCCACTTTCTTATTGTATAGCACGCAAATGCCATCTGGTTAGACTCTTTGGAAAGATAAGCAATCAAAGATGTACACATTACTTGTACACAGCTGCCATGTGTAGACATAATGCAAAATTAAAGACAGGTCTCAACAGCTTTTCTCCGCTCTCCTCTGAGCTTTACTGGGAATGATCAAAATTCCTTGGACATCCCGTAAAGACATCAACCTGATTTCCCCTCATGTCACAATTTAATGAGTGGTGGAATACCCTAGCACGCCCAGGCACTGAAAAAAAACCCCCACCTCATTCAAGGCACGAACAGCAGTGTTCGTACCAAACTTTTTCGTACACCTCTACACCTTGGCCACTGTGACAGTGTAGGGCAGATGTTATGTTATATATATATACACATAACATCATATACTGAAAGTGGGATTTTGTTCCACTGAAATAGAACGGGTAACGTTTCATATTAAGGTGCTTGCATTAAGGGCTAGTTTAGAGGCAATAAGGCCCATAAAGTTCTTACAATGCTGAGTGCACAACAAAAAATGTATTCACCTATATATAGTTTGTTCGCACTTTGGATATGGCAGCTGCAAAAAACATAGTTAACTGATGGTAAATACATAACAACGTATGTATTAATTTTAAGGGGTTAGGGGTACAAAGTAGTTACTCCAGATTATGCTCCACTTTTTGTTTTTGTTTTTTTCCGGCTTTATTGCTAATCCAATGTGAAATCAGAGACTGTTGTGTCCACATCTTTACAAATTCCTGTCTCTACCACGGCATCTCGAATCAAGCTGTTGCACTCAGCAGGTGGGCCGTGCTCCAGGCCATCAGAGTGCAGGACTACAGCGGGACGAGGAGAGGTGGACTCTGTGTTTATAACATCGATGCTCGGTGCAGCCAAAGTTAATGGACAGTGTTTCCCTGGTCTTGGATTTTTGTTATGAAGATGCCGACCAATCATTGCCGTCATTTTGCTGCGGTTAACAAATATCTCAACGAAAATTCAAAAGATGCACTGCATGTTTATGTATATTGGTAAATGAATTGCTGTATTTATATTCTTTGATTTATGTAGCATAAAGGAGTTTATGAGACTCAATTTTGTTTTGCAGCCCTGTGTATCGTGATGATGAAATTATCTTGTACCTTGTAATGTTATCATAAACAATCATAAGAAACTTTTGGGTATTAATATCTTACAACCTGACAATAAACATGTTCATTCTGCTATTATTAACACTAATATAGGCTTATTAATGTTAATAAGTAATTTAAAAGGACCGGTAATGGCTTTATTACCTATTCAACTAGGCTTATTACAAGGACTTTAGTATAAAGTGTTACCTAACTACATTGGGATACGTACCTCTCCAGACTATTATTGGTTGAATTACGCACTAAACATAGAACATGCTACTAAACTAATCGGCTGGAGCATAGCTGATACAGCTGGGGTATGCTGTATGTATGTGAGAGGAAAGTGAGACCTGTCTACACCCATAATATATGTGGGTTAGATCAAAAAATAAATTAGCACCGTTGCAAGCACTCCTGATGAGTCACCAGCTGAGAAGTGAAAACAGGGGGGTCACGTTAAATATACACACAAGCACATGTAAAACCCCAGATAAAAATATTGCATTAGACATATGCGGCACATGGCATGTGGTGAAAGTCTCTTAAAAACAATCTCCCCTGCTGATGCTCAGCTCTTCTCTAAAAAGGCAAAAACAAATGACAAAGCCCCTCTCTGTTGATATTCAGGTCACTCTTTCATTCCCACTCTTTATCTTACAGAGAATATCTACAGTATCATGAGCACAGCTGATGTGATATTTTAGTCACGCAAGTGGATCAAGTGACAGAGGGTGCTTGGTCTGGTGATGATAAGAAAAACAGTCACATTTAATTGCTTACGTCAAGCATTTCCAATAATTCCTCTCAAAAATAGGAAACATTGCTGTGCTAGCCTGATCAGAAAATAGGTTAATGGGTATTTATATATTTTTTAAATAGTAAAGGTAGATATACAGAGTATTAAGTTTGCCTCTTTGATACTTTTCATTATCACGTGTTAAAAATGATACAACCTCAGTTGATTACAGATATTAAATTAAAAATGTGTTGGTATGTGTTCTACGACTTGTCTCTGTACCACCACCATGGGCAGGTTGTTAATTTAAAAATAACATCCTATTTTGTGTGCCTAGGACTTTTTTTTCTTTGGCTCAGCTATTTTGTAATTGGCATTTGTCCTAATTCTTTATTGACTATGTGAAAAATGTTAAACTCTTCAAATGTCAGTTTAAAAATATCCGATATATTCGCTGTTTGTGAACAGAGAGCCAAAGCGACATACTTGGTGCCCAAGTTAGTATTCTTTGACATCGTGTTGCCAGAAAAAGATGGATATCTATACAGATCTGCTACTGTCACATGATAAGTTATGCAACATCTTAAATTTACCGTAAGGCAATATATGATAATACGGTTAAATAATAAGATTAGGTTAAGACCACATTAAAAATATTCAGGTATGTAGTGCCTGGGGTAGAAACGGATACCAGACACTTGAGAGTTAAACATAGAAAACTGCATATTACACAGTGTACTTGGGTTTATGTGATTACAGTTTACCTTCATGTGGTTCCAAATGGGATGCCAGCTATATTCAAAAAGTATGAAATTGTATAATAATAATCAAATAAACTCTTGCATCTTTAAACAAAACAGTAGATCTGAGAAACTGTCCCTGCCTGAAAGCCTTGTGAATGTTCCATTATTCCAGAGCCTTCTGCTTGCCAACTCAGGAAATGGCCATGCTGTTTTGATGAGACAAACATCCATAGAAATTCAGCATTTCTGCAGGGTGCTAATTTGTCATGCCCCGCCACAACATGCACAATGTATAGGAGGCCGTCCAATCTCCTGCTGCCTTTTGGGGGTCATTATGAAGGGAAAAATCACAGCAATATAGACAGGCAGAATGAGATGGATTCCTGCATTAAGTGGATGAGGCCCTCCTCACTACAGGACTTGGGTTACATTACAGCCTACTACACATATGGAGCTCTCTGTCCCACATTCCCTTTTTTTTTTCATGACAAAAAAGCCTGATCTGTGTTTGCTGAAATGTCCAATCTTGGACCGTCTCATGTAGAGCTCTTGGTGTCAAGAGTGCTGGTCATTTCCCTTCTGCGGTCTTTGTTGTTCCACAAAATGTTCAATAAACCGCTGTGCTGATCAGTTGTCTTCAGGCTCAGTTAAGTAACCAGGGAGGCCGGAAATGTTTCCTGTCTGCTACAACAGCATAGACAGTCCTTTGATACTTACCAACTACTGTTGTGCTATTTTGCTACTGCTTTCTACAACTCATCTGCATGCGGGTGCAGCACAATGTCTGCATCTTTCCTTAGTAATAGTGAGCCTGGGATGTCTAGCTGACACTGGACTCCATGCTGCTGGGTTTCTGTGGACTCGACACTTTCCAAAGATAACACGGGCCAAAGATTTCCACTCACGGGCAGGCTGAGGCCCTGCTGAGGCAGCCTGCCTGATGGGGAACAGACGAAAAAGAGCTGGCTCAAGACATCTACTAAGATCCATAGCACTGTGCTGTGTGATATGCCTTCAGGGTCTATAGTGAGTTACTATAGATGAGAGTAACAGGGACCAACCACGTGTGAAGAAGATAAAGAAGCAGACACAGGATGCTCAGCCAGCTTGATAACATGATAACAAAGATGAGAAATAACAAGGATGTCATCAAATACAGACCAGGCAAACAAATCAAGTGCATTTCCTCATGTTGTTATAACTTTCCACTAATAGCTCCTGTTGCCCAAGTGCTTCCCGTTTCATGTAGAGGTACACGTCTGTGATATATTGTCCCTTTTCTATTATTCAGAGGTAAATTGAGATTTCCAGGAAAAGGCCTGTCCCTCTGAGAGGGCCTGGAAAGCCCGGCCTGGCGGTGCGCACAGTCATACACCACATGACGTCTTAGCAGGGGAACATTCCTGCGTGTCTTTTTCTCTCCCTCTAAAACCATCTTTCTCCATTTAGAAACGGGGGGCACAGAAAGTGGTTTAGCGCAAAAATATGGGGCAGCGGATTAATGCAAAATTAAGCCATAAAAAACCTGACATATGTGAAATGTCCCAGACTGGGAATGAAATATCATTTCTCCCTATTCAGGAACTTTCCACAGGAAGAAATACATGAGACTGAATTCCACTTAACCTCTT
>CAEMYA010000161.1:5883970-5937956 GCA_903131615.1 Diplodus sargus
ATGGTTGAAAGTTTCACAGTTGCCAAACATTACCATTACCTAACAGAATCCCTCTGAGGGGAGCAGGTATCTACAGTATGTCTGAAAGGTAATGTCAACACAACTCGTGCCAAACGGGCCCTTTAAAATATTTTATTTCCAACTATACCCTCTTAAAGGCCGCATAGGAAATGATGAAATGATGTTATGGCTTCGGCATTCAATGCAGCTTACAGGAGCTCGGATTGTGTCTCTTCTCCATAAATCATTTAATGGTGACAGGAGGTGGTCCTCCAGTCACTCAGCCCGCCCCCGCCGGCTGACCTCGGGGGTGACAGCTTCCCTCGAGCGTCAACCCAAACAAAAAGGGGTGCAGCCAGCTCCCATAGCCGAAGCTATAGAGGTCACACAGGCCTGTGCCAAGGCAGCTCTTTCATCCTATAGCATTTACAGGATCAGCATCTTGAACACAGGCATCAAAGACAGACAGACGGGGTGAGAGAGTCTGTATGTGTGTGAGAGAAACAGAAATGACCCCTACGGCCCTCAATATGTGTGCATCATCTACAGGAGGGTGTGGGATAATCCTGGTGAGCTGTGTAGTGGGGGTCTCCAGGTGGCCCAGAGGGTTAGACAGGGTTAACCCCAGTTGACCCTGGCTCTCTGCTGTCAGAAGTGGGAGATCCTACCCTTAGCTTCTCAAGGAAACAAGAACAATGTGGCATGTCCCTCATGTAGACAGTCGCTGGAAAGAGCTGGAATGGGATAAATCCCTTTAATGTGTTTTATCCTTTTGCAAAGAGCATCAGGAAAACAACAAATCATCGATCAAAACTAATGGCCACGCATCAACTGTTTGATCAAAACTGTGTGTAAACAACACCCATTTGTTCGTACTGTCCAAGTATTAAATGTCATAACCATTTTTTTCCAAATCAAGTTTAAAGAAGTCACCAGTTGCATTTGTTCCAACAAAGTGAAATGCGAGCGTCTGCCTCTAGGCAAGCCACGACAGAATCACGCGCCTGGCTGGCAGGTTAAGCTCGAACGCTTCCTCTGACTGCTGAGACACAAAGGTCTCGGATGGCAGCACACATGGCAGGGTGGGGGTCTCCTTTAGCATCATATTAGGCAGTCTAGAAGTTCCTGCAGCCTGCAACAGCTGACTGTCGGGAGTTAGGGTTCCCAGTCTAATTTTACTTCTATGCTGTGAAACTATGTTGTGCTCAGACGTACAGGTGAGGGCTAAAGATGTCTCTGACAATGAGGATTGTGGATGCTGTCTGAAGATACTGCGAGATTACATTTGTTCCCGGGAGGATTAGGTATGGTGCAACTGTGGCCAAAACACAGTTACTGTCTGATAACTTTTTTCTCCTCTGTAACGTATTGTATATTTTAGAATTATGCAGTATCACTGGTTGCACAAGGTTTAGTGCATATATAGTTCACATGTACTCTAGCGCTGTATGAGAGTTTGTCTGCTTTACTTAATGTCAGCGCTCAGGATTTTGGCCATTGGGAGAAACTGTGGGACTGGGAGTTAAAATCTGCCCAGCATCGTAAGCATTTTCATTAATCACTCATACGGCTGGAATCGAGCAGATCGAAATTTGATGAATGTGTTTGTGAGAGCAGTCTGACCTCCCTCCTGTGACCTGGTCTCACAGGGACAAAGTGTTGCAGACAGCAGTTGTCAGGAAGCAGGTGTGTGCACAGACTTGCATGTGTAGACTTTTGGCAAATGCTGGAAAATTGTTTTAGCAAATTATCGTCTAGAGACCCGCTGAAAGCTAGCTAAAAGTGATAATGATGTTTTAATGATCCATCAGTTTTTATGTGTTGTGACTAAATAGTAATTGACAGTTAAAGATGAATAACTTAGGTTAACCTTATGTGTGGGACCATGGTAACAAGTGCCATAAATGTGTAAATCCAAAGCTGTTTAGCTGTCTAACAGTGTCTTGCAACAGATAAGCACCTCACTCTGATCATCCACTCTGATCCCCTCGTCATCCCAAATTCAGTTCTGGGGTAAACTCTGAACCCAGCAGTCCGATGTTTCTAGAGCAGAGAAATCACAGACGGACAGAATAAACCATACTCTTCTTCCTCCATGAGTCACTTCCAACACAGCTGCTCCTCTTGCCTGCCACAATAAGCTGTGCTCAGCTGCAGGAGCGGAAAGTTAGGAGGGCGTCTGGGGCTAATATGTGGTTCACGATGACACACAAGATTGCATTCCTTGCAAGAAGTAGCCAAACTAAATTATAATGATTGTGTTCGTGAAGTGTACTAAAAATGACTGCACCACATAAGGCCATCAGTCGTCTACTGGAGTGTGTCGATTAATGGATTCTGCACTTCCTGCCTCTCCAGATAAAACTGACTTCAAGCCTATATTATAAACTCTCTGAGTATGAGAGGGTGCATTGCTCTTTTTAAATTTTTTTTGGTAAGTATTGATTGTGTTTTAATTTATTGGAAAATATCCACAGTGCAGTGGTTAAATCTCTGCCAGGGCCTGCTAGTGTGCCATCAAATCAATAAAGAAGTGATTACTCATCTGGGATGTCTTTATCACTATGGATTCAGAATCAAGATTGATTGTTGCCAGCAGACACTCTGGATTTTATAATATCTTCTGTGTTTTGTCCAACTCCATACTTGGAATACCAATGTTCCTTTTATTTCACTGGTCCAGTCTACAGATTTTGTGTTTTATATTAGCTTGTTAGACTTTGTGAATTGGCGTTAAATCTTGTTCCTTGGCCATCTATCATCATCACTGAGCTTGTGACCACTGTTCCTCTTTACTCATGCAGTTTGTTAACATTGAGACCAGGAATTAAAATGTGACTATTTCAATTATTTTATAGTATTTGTTTTAACCTGACATTAAGTCAGAGGCACAGTATCTGTATCGGAGTATCTTTTAAAGATTGAAGACATTGACATTTGCCGCAAGGAAGAATATTTTGCTCTTTTGGATGAAGCACATTATTCCAAATAACAATTTGTGGCACGATCTTATAATGGAGTGTATTTCCAAATAAAATTTACCTCTCAGTGGACACCAAATATTAAGTTTTGGACCCTTACTTTGAAATTATCTGACCTGTGCGGTCTTTTTCCATTCTACAAGAGTTTCTACACTGGTCTAGCCTGTCTTTGTACCTTTTCAACAAACCTTATTTTCTTGTTACCTTGCAAGAAGGGGGTTGGGTGATGGATATAATGTCCATTCTTCTTATGTTTTGAAACTATATTGTCTAATTCTTACCTACTAATTTTGCCCTGTCCTGTCAAAGCTGTTTAATTACATAAACAAAGCAAGTGTACAGACAGATAATTGACATTCAATTTGACTTGCTCATGTCGCATTTGCAATTGCCAGTAAACTTAAGATACTTATTAAATATATTTTTCATGAGCAATGTCCATGTTTTCATAAACGCACGGTGGATGACAAAAATCTAACTGGTGCAATATGATGCTACTTTTGTGAAGCCTTGGTGTACATTTTGTTGACAGTATCGAGAAAGTAGTTGATTGAGGCTGTAGTGTGGTGTGGTGGTAAAATGGATTGCATCAGATTTTAAGGTATTCCCGTTCACACCCCAACCCCCACCACTGAAATTAAAAACCAAAAAGTGAGCTAACATTATGCCAGAGAGGATAATGCAATCCATTTGATTGAACAGATGTTTGGATATTGTGTCCACCCCCTGCATTTAGTATCTGTGTGAACAGAAAAAATCTGAATGAAACCCTATACAGCCTCTCTTAGCTTTGTGTTGAACCTCACTAATACAAAAGGCATTCATCAGAGAACAAGCAGAGAGAACAGCCACTGATGTCATTGAATTTTGAGGTCCAGACAGACACTGGGAGAGATTCAAACATTTTTCACATTTCTAAACACAGAGATTAAAGGCTTATATTCAGGCTTTTATCTTATAAACAAGAGGCCTTAGCAAAACATTTTAGCGCTTTGTGTGCTCAATGATCCTTAAGTGACCACAGAGAAAACCACCATGCAACACATATGAATAGATCAGAATGGATCACAACAGAGTCTGACATATTCACTGAAAGATGAGACTTAACTTTACACAGCTTTAACCACAACAATGATGCAAACATAGCTCGCTTTCCTCTCAACTTTGGGGAACATCATTTATGGTTTACACCAATAGAGATTTTCACTCCTCTTTACAACTCAGACTAAGCAAAAGCAGACAATGTTTCTTTTACTCCCACCAGGGACTAAGATTGGGTAAGCTGTTTGCTCAAATGTAATTAGTGCTGAATTTATTATTTTTTCCCACAGTGTCTGACAATTTATTGTCGAATTTAAGAACATTTTCCACTTCCTCAGCTGCATCAGTGCCATAAGTGATGAAAGATCCTTTGATTCACATGCTCATATGATTTGCATGAGTGTTCTGCAGTTGTAAGACATCTCAGTGCCATGTGCGACGCGCATTACAAGCGGACACAGTGAATCCTCTTGTCACCAGACAGAGCCATCCAAACTGCCCAACATGCCTCGACAGTTTAAGAAGGCTCTTGGCCGACGTTCACACAAGCCATAGGGGCCTCTTCTGTTTTGTTTTTTTCTCCATCTACTGTATGGCTCTTTTCCTCTGCTTTGAAGAAAGCAACAAAGGTTGCCCAATCTTCTCCTGCTAAGGCCACTCTGAGTGGTCCCCTTCAAAGCCATGGGTGGGCTGCAAGAGGAGATTCTCCTAGTGCTTGAGCTTTTTATGTCAACTGGGTTCTACAGTCGGCCGGCAATGTCTGGAATGGAGGTGAGAGGATCGAGTAATTTCAGCTTCAGTTGGGGCCTCAATCATCAGGCAATTGAGAACAATATGGGCACTTTGGTCATTCTGATTGCTTGAAGTTACTTTAGTTTGTTGATCGTGGTTTAACTACCTCACTATAGACAGCAGGCTCATTGAAGACTCCTTAGATAAAAATATTAATAATAATAAGAGATAACAGATAATAATCTGTAAAACATGTAGTTCCTAACTTCTTGCTCCGGTTTAAACAGTACCAAATTGCGTTGTGAATATTATCACATGCTGCTGTTATTTCTGCATCCCTCCCTCGCCTCAATATTCAGTCTAAAGTGAATACAAAATGACTTGTGAGGTTAACAGTGAAAGGGATATTATGTTTCATTAACTGCCCTGCAATATAAATATGACTTATCCCACTTCTGCCATGGACTTCAGCTTACATCAGCTCTAAAAATAACAAATGTAGTGTTGTTTCTTGGCCTTGAACATACTCGAAGCTGATAAAGACAAACAGATACCCTAGATGGCCCGGCTAATATTTACAGTGGATCACAATATCCATTATGATCCCACAGCTGTGTATCGTGCCTCCCACTCTGAAAGGTTACACTGTTGTGAACCTGAATACGAGTGGACAGCTCTCAAATCATTAACACATCACCACAAAACGCCACATACTTTCTACGTTTGCCAAATGGCTCACGATGAACACGCCTGACGTGTCTGTTGGCCCCCAGCCAGTAACCACAACACAATGTGAAACATGGGAAGCCACAGGTGTTCCAGTGCTACAGCACATAGTGGAGTCACAGAGAGATAAAAAGAGGACATAGTTAATATGTCAAACTCCATAAACAGAAACAGCTACTGTCTACCTGATAAAATAGAAATTAAATCTGCAACGTTTCTCATTGTATGTGCAAAGGGCTTGAGAAGGATGGGAAGTCAGAGGGAAGAAGATACAAAGCAGAATTAGGTGGAAGACAACTGTCTTTCTTTAAGGGGCCAAAACATAATATCAAAATCTAAAAATTATAGGTAATCACGATCCAAAATTTAGATTACAATCTTTTTCCTCAATTGTAAAATGCCATTGAGACTTGAACATTTCTGATTTGAACCAGTTTTAGATACGTGAAAGACAAATATATATATATAATCATCTATCCTGATTTGTTCATATAGCGAATGTGCTAGTCAATTAAGTTATATGAAGTTTGGAAACAGAAGTAAAAGGACATTAACTAATGCATTCTCTATGCTTTCCCCAAAAGTTGTTTCTGCCCTCCTTTACAGTCAATCAAGACAAAGATAGCCCACACCCACTTTCATTTAGTAAAAGACATAACAGAGCAAGTAGAGCATGACAGCTACACACAAAACATAACTAAGATTTTGATCTGAGGAAGATGAAGGATTCAAATGGTTTGTGCAGAAATGTAAACATAGCACATTTTTTAATCACAATTGTTCCAGTCTTTCCACAGAGGTGTTTTCTTTCGTGACATTTTTGAGTAAGAGAGTCCAGCATCCAATTTGGACAGCATGCAAAAAATGCAACAAAAATGACTGTCACGTCCCTCCAAAATCAGGCCTAAACAGGTCATGTCAATCTTTATTTTTCCAGCTGATGTCAGCTTAAAGACTAAATCAATCTCTGCACATGAATGTGACAAAAATCCAATAAATCCTCCTTCAAAGTAAAACAGCAATGGTAAATGATTCAAGGCTATCCAGCTGTGGCAACACTACTTGATCCAAGGTGAGAGAAGAAATAACATCGCTGTTCCACAGAGCGCTGGGTGAGTGACAGTTACTGTAACGACAAACAGAGAAAATATTAAGTGTTTTGGTTCTCTGAAGCATTTCTCATATTCTCCTGATAGATGCAGTGAGGGAAAGAGACATTTCCTTACAAAGACATTGACATCAAAGCTGAGGGAAAGAAAAGGAGCCAGCATGACATGTGAGGGAGGATGTGAGATCAATTCCATGGCACACTGGGATTTGGCTGAAGGCCAGAGGGATACTGAGTTATAGGTCAGGTTTCTTTTTTTCTAGTCAATGCTGGCACTCAAACTCTTTCTGCCCGAATATTATAACCACAACTACAAACTCAAATATGACAAATATGATATATTAAGCAATGTCTGAAACTCTGCAAAAACTCAGATAGCTGATGAGGTGGCACATTTAGACATAATGTACACAGGGACATTTAGTAGAGAACATGGCAAAAAAAACAGACAAAAAACAAAAGAAAACAACAACCAGAGTAGCGGTTGAGCTGCTCGAGTGATTGTCTGCCAATCTAAACATAATTAGGCTAATTACAAGAGGAAAACAATTTGCTCAAAATTCAAAAGTGAATATTTTGATATCATTAACCATTTACGTCATTGCTCCTCTTCTTCATTTTATGTGATTCTAATCAAATGTTTAACATGCTTTTGAAGACATGGACTTGGGCTTTGGAAACTGTGATGGTATTAGGGTTACGATGTCTACTGAACTGGCATACAGCACATAAGATGGTAGAACATTGTGATGTACGATGATATCCTTGTTGGGGTCCACCACTAACCCCAATCCAACCCTAATGGGCTTTTTTCAGCTTCTACTAACATTTTAAAGCGAACGCAATTTATGATTACTAAAGAAAACGATTATCAGATGAGTTAAAAATGAAAGTAACTGTTAATTGCAGCCCTGAACTGATTCAATTAAACACAATGGCATTTAAACAATGTCAAGTATGCGTTTATTCAGTCTGCGTATCCTCTCTCTGCTCTGGATAAAGAGAGAGGGCAAACACTGGCTGTGTCGAGGCACCTCAAACCTCAGTTCTAAACCATCCCAGACCCTTGTGTAAATATACAATAAACAATTCTCTGCAGACATCAAATAACTGTTGGTTTGGGCAAAAACAAACTCAGATTCCTTCCAAATTCTCCTCCCTGCGAGCAGTCAGCTGTTTAAAGTCTGTGGCTGCTGAGGTTACACACCTGTCCACTTCAACAAGGACAGCTCCAGTCTCACAGCAGTGGTAAACCCCAGAGTGGTCTGGTTCACATGGCACCCATTCTTAGTGGTCCGACTCATATGTTGTGCTGTGCCACTTTGAAAATTTTAAAAAATGTAAGTTATAACAATTTTTAAGCAAACATCTGATGTTCTGACAGGAGGCTGGCTGGCTGTCAGAAGTGAGGGTTCGGGAATAAAAGGGACAGAATATCATCATGTCCTACATTGAAAGTCAATAACAGGACTGTAGCTAGTTTTGGCCCCCGGTCAAGCTGCACGCTCACCCTTCTCCCACCGTCCTGTAAACACGGTGAGGAAAAAATACTCCCCTCTTGGATGAAAACGTAGACAGCTCTCCTATTTTTTGGATGGGTGAGAAGCAGCGCTGAGGGGCCTTACAACTGGAACCAGATGGCTTCTCAATGTGTGCATGCCTTTGCTAAGTGCGTGCATGTGAACGTGAGCATATGCGTGTGCTTATAGTGGTCTATAACCTCGTTCAGTATTTAAAGCGGATCTACCAAAGAGCCAACAATTAGCCTCCAATCCTCCCCAAAAAATGGAAAATGTTGCATTTTAGTTGCGAGGGACAAAATGAGAGGAAACATTGTCCTGCACCGTTGCCCATAAATGAAGCATTAACCTAAGCTATGTTGTTATCTCTCTGTTCGGGGCTTTTGGGATCATGGCCAAACAGAGAGTATATAAAAACTGAGCGAGGGAAAGCATGAGGTGAGTGATACCATCAAACCTTCCACCAATCGAGTTTTGTTATCAGCTGCGATTTGAAAAGAAAGACCCGCTCCACTCGCCTCACTTCCTGAGATGTTTGCAACCTCAGATTTCTCCTTTTTGGCATAGGGTTGTTTTGGTTGGCCTCCTGGGGTGACTCTAAGTCCGTGATCCCATTTTGGGGTCTGTTTGCAGGAAGTCAAAGGGATGAGAGAGCAAGCCATCTGATCTGCCTCTGTCTCTCATGGGTGCCACGTGATACGCACGTTTTTAATTATTCCTCGCTTGCTTGGCACTAGCTGGTCACACTGGACTGATTGCTTAAAGCGACCCTGAAATGCTGTGCTGAACTGAGGATCCTTAATATTACCATTTTACATCAAATTAGTGTGTACATACAGTTTTTTTAAGAGGCTGTAAACCCGCTAAAAATTGGCAACCAGCTCCTCTCCCGTTGCCAGTAGAAGAGTTTGCTGTTTTGTGTTTTTATTAGCTGTGACAGCCAGTCTCTCTGTGTGTGTGTGGGTGTGTGTGTGTGTGTGTGGGTGTGTGGGTGTGTGTGTGTGTGTGTGTGTGTGTGTTATAAAGGTAAAATGTGGACACCTATTGTAGCAAGAACTACCGCAGAAGCAGTTTTGAGTACTTTTCCAGGTGTTTATATGTCTGTCTGTCTATGGACCGATTTTATCAGCATGATGCCGTCACAATTGCACAAGATGCAGTCATGAAGCTTTACAGGACTGTTGTGGTCAAAATGAGGGCAGAGTTTGAGGAGGGGTGGTTCTACCCATGAGCACTGAGCATTCATGTAATAATATAGAGATGACAACTGACGTATTATGGGTCAGAGCGTGAACATGTTGGGGGGTGTTGCTGCTGGTGTGATCCCATCGAAAGATTTTCTGGGGTGTCGTTTGATGTCACGCATGCTGTCAGGAAAACAGAGAAGAGCGCAAAGCAGCAAGGAGGCTCGTGACAAAGTTACGGCGGTTAGCTTTTATATCTTCTACTCCAGTCTGTCTTCTTCAAACTGAACAAATGATGCTCAAGCAATGCTTGAATATAGAGAGATGGAAAACATAATTGTTTTCTTTGTTTCCTCTTTGCTAAGCATCTTTCAAAGTTTGTCTTTGTTAAGCATCTTTGAGTATTCAGAAAAGCGTGATATTAAAACTATTGTGCCCCTAACGAGAACTTTAACGTGTGCCATAGCATTGCCCTGGAAAAGGTGTGACCATTACCATGTCCATCTGGGTGTCATGTGTACATCACTGCCGATCGGAGCTGGAGTCGATAAATACTTGTAACACTGTAGAGTCCTTTGAGCTTTGATTGAATACCGATTGTACCCTTTCCCAATGAAGACAAAAGCCAGATGCTAGTGGGTGTGAGTGGATTTTTTTTTTTAACCAGTGAGAAATTACTACATGCTGTCACAGAGTAACTAGATAAGATGTCAGATAAATGTATTAATAGATATTCAGATTTTCCCAGAACGAATTTGACCTGATGCAGAGAACTGGATATAAGCCATAACATTGGTTATAATTAACTCTTGGCTCCGTCAAGAAAGATAACAGACATTTCGAGTTGCTCTTCTTTTTATCAGGCAGGTTAACTACAGGAATTGTTTTTATGTGTGTTCACAAAACTGCAAATGGCTTAGTGCAGATTTGGCAGGGCGTGTGGAAAAGACAGGCACTGTGGTTGGGAGCACCACCATAACCCGCAGGTGATCTTATCGTCTTAAGTCAGTGTGTTGACATCCCACACACACACATACACACACACAATAGATACACACACACACGCCGTAGACACACACACACACACACACACACACACACACACACACACACACATAATACATTAATTAGCAAAACAAACGCAGAAAAGTCCAACACATAACAGTGTATATTTTCCATGCAACTGTATTGTCAGCTGCCAGGAACTCATCTTCCAACACGGTTCGCGAGAGGCATAATCGTAGTGAATTTACTGCTCATCTTCTTCCATCTCAACAGCCACAGAGTTTCCAGTTGTCAACCTGATGATCAAAACTACCAATTTGACAAAATTACAGTGTCAAAAAAGAAACGCAAGTCAACGGCGGTCACGATGAATCATGCACTGGGCCTGGATTATAAGAGGTTGTAAAACACAAGGCAGATAATCCACTAAGAATGTGTCACCTCTGATTACAGCTGTCACTCCTCAGCTGAGATCAATGTGTTGACAGATGAACCTGCTCTTAAAGGGGAATACCAACACACTGCAGCATTCAAATGTAGGATTTTTACATTTGAGAATAATAACTAGTTGCTATAAACAAAATGTTTGTGCCACCCGCACATCTGTGGCGTATGATTGATGTACAGCAGGCTCCATAAAAAAATCATTTGCAACGAGCATGACTGTGACGGAGTTCAAGATGATTTTCTGGGGATCAAGGAGAATTTTCTGGATTGCAGTTGAATAGATTTACCACATCAAATCTCAGCCCAGCATCGCATAAATGTAATTAATTGCCAGAGGAGCAGCTCCTGACTCTACATCTGTATGAACTCAAGCAAAGCTTGTTTGAGGCCTTTACTTTGGAAGAGCTGCTGATGATCACAAAACACATGTGACATTTGTTAATTCTAAACTTTGTATCCCCCTTTAAAAACTCTGCTGCCCACACTCAAGTCTCTCTCTCCGTCTCTATCCCTGTCTTCAAATTCTCTGTACCGTCACATCATCACAACAAGTCTCAGAAACTAAATGACACATAAGAAGAGGCCTTTGTAGACAACACTAAAATAAGCACAAAACTACTTTAATCAGGCCCTCGCTACCACATCTAGTCCCCCGACAATAATAACAGCTCAACAGTTTCAACAGTTTGTGGCCAAATGCTAACACGCAGAGACAGACAAGCTGAGTTTGTTTTCTAAATCCCAGGCTGCTGTGCTGGTCAAACAAATACGGACAAAGACCAAACCATCCCCACTACTGGATACCTAACAAAAACTCCTCTTCTTTTCTATCAAAGACAGAAGTAGGAGTAATACTGTATTACAGCTGCAATGATTAGTTGAATAAAAGAAAATGAGTTGCCAACTCTTTGGATAATCGCTTAATTGTTCAAGTCAATTCTTCTTTGTCATCAATTATAGTCAATGAATATTTGGGGTTTTAGACTGATGGTTGGACATAGGAAGCAATGTGTAAATGTCACGTTGGGATAGGTTAATATGTGATCAGCATTTTTGCACGATCCTTTTGTTTTTCCATCCTAGTTCTGTGGACCCCCTGCCTCCCCCTTTAGATGTTCTCCTGCCTCAACACACCTGATTCAAAGGAATGGGTCGTTGTCTGAGCTCATCATTTGAATCAGGTGTGCTGGAGCAGGGAAACACCCGAGCCATGCTGGGGGGAGGGGGCCACCAGGACCGGGACTGCAAAGCGCTGATTAATCAATTAAGATTCATTGATAATGAACTGTATAAAAATCATACAGACAAACATCCAGCAAGCTTATATTGGCTATTACAGTGCAGTATCTATTATATCTATATCAATCCTATTTAGTCATCTGACAGCATTGATTTTGGCCTTTAAATTTCAGGTGGGTTTACGCTAGAAACCACTCCAGAGAAAAGTGTCACCTGAACACTTTATATGCTAATCTGAGTGTCTAGAAAACAGGCCAGGCTAAAGAGACTACACCGAAAACAGCAATGGATAAACCTTTGTGTGTTGCCTGATAGGAACATCTAGTAAACAAAGAGCCCGGACCGCCTCGCTGCATGATTGCAACAAATCACTGTGCCAGAGTTGGAGCAGTAAAAAGCAGTTTAATAAACCATTACCTCTTTGGGTGAGCACTAAACTTGGATGCATGGATTTCCGCCTGGTTCATGCAGAGCCCTATGTGTATGTGTGAGCTAATGACTGTGATTAGAGGAGCCTGGATTAAGTCTCGCTGTGGTTCATGACAAATAAACACACATACACACAAACTGAAAGCTCGCCCTGTGATGTGTAAATTTGGAGAAAGCCAGAGAACAGAAAAAAACATAAAGACAGTTATTTACTACTTACTTAAAATACATGCAATGGGTTTCCCACTAAATAGTGCTTAACAGCACAGATTACATACGTGACTGTAACCAGCTCATCAGTCATGCTGATGGAGGGGGCCTCGGGGATAAACAAAATGTCTCGACACTGCGGGCTAATTTATCTTAAGTGAGGATACATTCAAAATAATTTATTTTACACTACACATATCTAAAAAGCAATGGTAATGTTTGAGGCAAGTATCTTTTGATATGAAGCCAAAACAAGAGTGGTGATATTAGTTCAGGCCTGTCGACTTGCACAAAAGGAGCATTTCTAAAGGATTTCCAGAGATTCAGAAAATCACCGTGTTAAAGCCACTCTGATGCCTCTGTACATTTTGTGCTGGCTATTCTCCAAAGGAAATTTATCGTAACGGAGTGGAGCTTTTCTATTTTCATTGCATAGCATCCCATCTCTTTACAGAAAGACAATACAAGAAGGGGGCTCCTCTTTGGGGACATTCTATGAAATGACAGCAGGGAAATGCTCAATCCCTTAATACAGAGCAAGTGCACATTCTAAAGAATACCATGCCATTTGTCTCTGGAAGACTAAAGAATTATCTCCTGTGTGGAGCAGGAAAATCACCCAGTAATTCGGCACTTGTGGGGCTACGAGGTAAGCCCTCTAGTCAGATAAAATTAGGCTCAAATGTCTGGACAAGCAACAGTAACAGTGACCACCTCGCCTGGGGGAAATAAATCAGCTCGCCACACGGGCAGCCACTAAGGGAGACTAGAGAAGGGCAACAGGTGGCTGTCAACTTAGAGAGAAAGAGGGTCATCATCCACTTAGAGAGGAGCGGCAAGTCTGTCTGCCACTCCCCAGGCTCCACTAAGCTAAGCCAAGCACCAGCAGGAGGAGGAGAGAATAAGGTAAAGCCAGTTCAGCGCAGTGTGTGGACAAATGTTCACAACTAAAGCCATGTTCAGCATGTGACCTCTAACATCAGGTTGAACAGAGAATGTCTGGCAGCATCTCCTAATAATACTATCAACAATGATGATTTAGCAATGTTTGAAAAGCCAGTTTATATAGGATACAATAGGATTACTGTAGAGTTACAGTCGAGTGCGCCTAAGAGAAATCCTATTCGTAATCAACATGTGCGAACTAGACCTCATTAGTAACAAGCAAATGCTGTCTTTGCCCAATGGTTTAGTGAGCTGTCATCACAGCTAACCTTTACATAACACATCATGCATCAGCAGGTAGAATAAATAACCAGGGCTGACTATCAAGCGATAGTTCTCAGAGCGTAGTGACTTCACTAAAGTGAAAGATTTCTGGGTCTGTGGTTTACCTCTACTGCACAAGAGAACAGAACGACCAAATTCTGACAACTTACAGCCTAATAGCTTTTCCAGGCATTGGGTTATTTTTACACTTGATGAGGCACCGTGTGTCTTTGTGTGAGTCTGTGCGCTCCTCCACGTTCTGCTATTGACAACCGCAGTGATCTTCGCTCTCAAAGTCACTGGCAAATTACTTAACTGCCGGCTTGTGTACTCATTTCTCGCATTATACATGAGTTAAACGAGGTAGCAAAGCAATTAACACCTATTAAAACAGTCAGAGAGACGCAGGAAAAGTACGCCTCGAACGGGAATTTCAGCCAAACTCTACATTGTAGTTAGCATCCTCAGTTTAATCAAAAAGTCAACCTCTGATAAGATCATCGTACGAGTGTGTGTGTTTGCGCGCATGCCACGCGCATGCATGTTTGCATATGTTTTCACTCAGCTCTTTGTGCTAGTTTCCCTCACATTACTCAAAGACACCAGGAGGCCCAATAAAACAAAGTGACAGAACACAGTAACTCCAGAAACATAAAATGTTCTCAGCCTTTCCACCGTGCCAGTGTTCTGTTTTTCACCGTGTCGTTGAAATGCTATTATTTCTCGCTCAAATTAAGATTCTAGGCTGTTTCCCAAAAACTGCCACTGTGCAAGTTCAACAAGGACCTCAATAAAATAATCCACTGCTAATGGAGGTAGTTAAAGTTCATACCTCACTGGCGATATAGACTGAGGAAGGCAGACTGACCAACACAAAGTGAGAGGTGACAAATGTGGCTGTTTAGACTACAGTACAGTTTATCACTCACCGATGCAGGCATGGACTCTGACGGACAGCTGCGTCCGAAGAATGATGCCGTGTTTCTTGCCTCTCCTGTGAAGCGAAAAAGACAAATAGAGAGCAAAAGAAATGTTAGTAGGACAGTAAGCCATGCATGATTATTTAAATTTGTGTGAGTGGTTGTGTGTGCGTGTGTGTGTGTGTGTGCTTTTGACAGTGTGTGTATATGGGGTAGGGTTTACACACAACTGTATCAAGATAAAGAAACAGAACGTCTGTCTGAATCTGCGGCAGCCATCAATATGCCAGGGCCAGGCAAGTGCTGACAAGAAAATATATCTGAAGCGCCACTGTGCAAAATCTTCAAGCTGAAAACTTTCTCAACAAATGATACCGTTCAGTCTTATCCAAATCTTTCAATATTTGCAGTGTGAACACAACAGGGGAGAGGGGAAAGGTCTTCCAAAGGTAAAAAGGAAGGATAGGAGTAGCTCAGAGGTCAACTCCGCTCCCTGTGTTAATGGAGATATGCCAAGACCCTATCACTATCCTGTCAACTGATTACAATGTCTGAATGACAATCCAAAACAAAGACGACAACAATGCGCCCCATTTCTATTCAATTGTGAAAGCGAATGTGAGAGCAGTGTACTTTGTCATCACACAAAGGATAATCTGAGGCCCACTCCCTTACTTATGTACAGACTTTGACCAAAAATTTGCCTTTTAAAGCTATAAGGCAGGCATTAATTATTGTTTTTCTTCTCATAGTGTCAAAACCAACAAAGTGTTTCCCAGCTTCTCTACCCTGTCTGTGGCAGTCAGCCTCAAGCTCAATTCTCACAACTGAAGCTTCAAGTCGTTAATTTCCTTTTACAGTCGTTGGCCTGTAGGTTTAACCGATGTTACTCTGACGGGATTTAACCCTGAACTTCAGCTGTGGATTATAATACAAACTTGCTGCATTAGTGGGTTATAATGCCAGTGAGGCAGTGTGCGTGGGATTGACTCAAGTACCTTTCATTTAATTAAAGAGTATGGTCTGGACCTGCTCAGACTGGAAGGTGTCATGTCACTTTTGTTGCCGCTATACAAATAGAGATTGATTGCGTTCTCTTGTTGATGCCAATAGAGAAACAACTCTGGTTTCGTTTTAAGATATATTTTAATCAGAATTTCCCCTTCCAGTATATAAAAGTTTTTTCTTTTTGTTCTTACAGTTGAGTGTTTGAGCTTCACTGTGTAGAATGATGCAAAGTAGTAGAGTTTGACTGCAAAAGGCTGTTTTCACATTCACTGCTAAAAGTGTAACATTTTCTCTGTGCTTATTGAAAATCAGATTTTTAGAGGCTGGGTTACGAGCATTATTTGTGACATCACAAATAGTCTGAAAGCCAGTCCAACATTTAGCATACGCAGCTAGGATGTGGAAACTTGAGGCCTCCAGTGCACACATACTTAAGATTAGACTTTACAGTGAAGTAGGAGACATCTTCCTGTACATGCATCCTAATTGTAAATAAACCTATGACAACATTAGAAAAGAAATGTTGTTATATCGTCTCAATTAATTTGACAGAAACAGCACATCCCCTGTGTTGAATTTTGGCGGTGGTGGGGGCGACCCTTTATGGATCACGGATTGTGCCTTTAAACTCCCAACTGGGCTGAAGAAGCATACAAAGAAACCCATTAGACACAACTGTAGACAAGAGCACAGCAGGTAGAGTTGCTCAACAACCCCCCCCTCCCCTGTCGGCTCTCTGACAAATGGGCTTTTATGCCGCCTGCACAAAGGCTGTGTGATTGTTCGGACTGGCACAGCGCCAACAGCAGACTGTTGCTGTTTGTGACAATCAGGCAGCAGTGGGTCTGACAGAGAGAGAAAAAGTCCATCAGCACAGAAGGCAGATCATACTGCTCCACACATCCAGACAGACACTGACATGCACTCTGCCAGATTACATGGCAACGGACGTCTACATATGCTCACTGTTATCAAATATTATATCCAGCAACAAGCAGGGGCGACGCAGGAGCAACATCTGTCAACATGGACCTCAACTGGCGAGATGAGACGGCAAACAGGAACGTAATCCTCTGCGATGCTGCTGAGGCAAACGAGTAACCAGAGCCGTTTTGTCACGAACGTCTGCTTTCTCTCCGCCTGGCTGCAACAGTATCCCTGAGCTTAACCAAGACCTGAGGCTACACAGGCCAACGTGCTCATTATCAAATTAAACAAATGTGCATGGAATATAAGTGAGGTTTTCAGACCCCCCCCCTTCACCAATTAAACATGAAAATTGTGGACACTCCCACAGACGGTGCTGCAGGCCTGTATAGGGTGGAGCCCAAAGTTATAGAAATAATCATAACTATAAAGACTGTGAGCCAAACAACAAATTGGCTACAAGTTGGGATATAATACCTTCTGAATTCCCTGGACCTCTTTGGTCAAATGTTTTTGCGTGCCAGGATGTTCTGGTTTCTTCCAGTGGTGGTACTGTATAATCAACTGAAGCCAAGCTCCTATTAAATCTGATTCATCATGTGCAACATCATGCTCCCGAAAAAACCTTTGTTGCTTCCATTTGAATAACCATGTCTATTTCTAATAATCTCGTGAAATGAATAAATGTGACCATTGCCCAAAACAAATACTTTTTACTTACATTTTACTTCCTGACCATTACCCAAGGCATTGGTCAAAATAAGATGGCTTTATAAAAGATTAACTGGAAACATATGTCTATTTTATTCTTTCTGTACTTGAAAAGAAGCAGCGCGCTGTAAATCTTTCACTTAATAGCATAAATCTGATATTCATCATCATCACTTTGAATATCGAATGTTATAAAACAGAATGCAGCTGCGGAAACGTGACGACTAAATCTTCCAAGTTGATACCTCACACTGTTTTCTTCTCATTTTTCCTTCATTCTCCTATGAAGCGGCAACAACTAGTCAATTTATCAATTCTTAAGCAAATCTGTCAAACATTTCTGCTGGTTCCAGCTCCTCAAAAGTAGGATTTTTTGCTTTTCTTTGTCATTTTTGGCAGTACAGGATGAGTTTTTGAGGTTTGGGACTGTTGGTTGGACAAAAGATGTCATTTAAAGACATCAATTTGGGCTCTGGGAAATTGTGATAAGCGTTTTTCACAACTTTCTGACATTTTATAGACTAAATGATTAACCATGAATATAATGGGCAGATTAATCTCTAGTTGCAGCCCCATTCTCTCCTCACTGCTCTGTTGTAGAGCACCCTCATAAAGCGTGGTCTTAATCCTAATACCCAGAGCAGCAGCAACTGGACCAGTGGATGCCTGCCAGCTCCACGCTCTCTGGCTTTATCTAGGGGAGCATTACTGGCACTGTTTACGAAACAGCACAAAATGTGTACCCGCAGAAAGTGAACACACATAGTTGGGATACAGTAAAGCCAGCGCTTCTCCTCGAAGACCAATTAATACCAGACAAGAAGGCCCCACAGAGCTCTACTGACTCAGCAGTTCTTGGTGAACACCCCCTGCATCTACAGAGGTCTACGGAGGGACCCGCAGTGCCTGAGTGGATGGGGGGGGGGACGAGCTAAGAGACCATCTACAAGGCTCACTTCTGTCAGAGGGGCTGAACATCGACCGGGTCTCATACACACACATAACCACATGCACACACAGAACATTCACCAAGCTGTTCTATTCTGTTAATAATACCAATAAACCTCTCTGCAAACACAGAAGGGACAACCGGTGTTGTATTTCCCTCCTTGAAGTTTAAGCCGCACCGTGTTTGACAATTCCTCTGGTTCTTTTCAAATATGCTTTTTCTCCTCAAATGAAAATCCTCTGTGTGCTTGCGAGCGTCTGCGAAACAATGTCCAAGTGGGTGAGAAAAAAATGAAAATAATGAAAGCAGAACTGTCCTGAGAGAGATGAAAGGATACGATGAGAAAAAGCTGAGGCCTGGAGAACAAGAGCAGTTGGATTTCGTTGCCTGATTTCTAACTGGATGTCCAACACATCAAGATCACTCAATAAAGCCAAGAAAGGCACATTCAGCACAAAATTTGTTGGCTTTCAGATGTGCTTTATATGCAGTAGGGCGGTGAAATGCTAAAAAGTTTCTGTGCTGTATCTCAGCTACACAGTTCACATGCTGAATCAGTTATGCAGTCAATAACAGCGCTTCATGTCATCTTCTGAAGACAAGCCAGGGAACATGGCCTTGAAGACTTTCAACTTAACTAATCATCTGCCCATCAATGTCACATATTTGTAGGACTGCCCACCAATAGTCAACTAAACTGTAAGTCAATAGGAAGTGTCTCAGCTGACTAAGTCTTTATCAGTCACAGAAAAGACCCCCCTCACAAAAAAAACTCACAGTCCATTAGGGTGCTGACCCTTGTCATTAGGGCCTGAACCAAAGTAACAAGGGAACCTCCTGTAACGTGGACTTACGTTTTACCGCCAACTTTAGCTGCTCAGTTAGCAGCGCAGCTAACTGGGGGGAGTTTTGGTGTTAACACTTCTAGCACTGCTGATAAGAGGACGTTTTGAGGAACAAGCACTAGAACTGTAGCCAGGCAAGCAGCCCACAGAAATGGGCTCAACCGCTGTTTGATTACGGGGAATATGGTATTATATGTTATCAGGATGATTTAACATCGCGGCAGCTCCAGCGAGGACTTTGACAACGGAGACGAGGGAGAGAGGTTAAGGCGGAAAGGCCTGAAGCTGCAGAGGAGCAAGTTAGTAGCAAGTTCATTTGTGGTATACAAATTCCAAAAGTCTGCGAGTACTTGCTTTTGTTTCCCGTGTTTTGAACACTAGACTTGGGTGATGCGGGTAATGTGTTTAAATACCTAAGCAAAATCTTCAGTCTCCTTGCTGGTTGTTCGACACATTCAGAATCAAAATGTACGACAACTTGTCGACTTATAACTTGAACTAACTACTACTAGTTGACCAGGAAAATCTTTAGTGGGCTACAGCACTAAATATGAGTCCACACATGAGTTCAATACATTTTTTTTCTACTAAAATGCTACAACGAGCCCACTCTTCAATCCACGTAATCCACAAAAATAACCAAAGGCTATAAATGTCTGTGAGCACATGTCAGGCCATCTGATCTGAGCTGTGTCCCCCAACCTCACCTCAGCTCAGGGCTAAAAATGCAGGAAATTGTGTGTAAGGGGGGTCAATCAATCTATCACAGCTCCAAACCTAAATGCCTACCTAAAACTGTGCAGATATGTCTCAGCACATGTCTGGCCTATATGGTCACTTTATAACTTGAAGTGAGACTGTATTAGAGATGGGTCAGGGGATTTATGAGTCACAATCTCCTATAGCTGAGCTTCAAACACGGTGTGGAAGTGATTATGGCCCTTAAGCTCCCATGACATGGATATCTCCTGGCTCTGGAGCGCTCTGTCAGAGGATCATACTTTAATCTGTTTGTAAAGACACTAGGTATGACACAGGCGCCTCAGGAATGTAACCTGTCATTAATATCAATTACAGATGGATCCAATGGCTGGTGATCAGGGGAGTTCAGGAACTCAGGCAGTGTATGAATATAGTCAGTCTCATTCCAAAGGTAGGTGGCTGGGCTTCAAGCAAAAAATAATGAAAGCCCAATTTTGCTTGTTAGCTGGAGTTAGTGGTGTTACTTTGACATCGACTTGTAAAAGTGAAAAAAAAAAAAAAAAACCCTGGGAAATACCCAAATTCTTGCATAGTTGCAGATTGCTGTCAACAGATCTTATGCATTAAGAGGAGGGTGAACAAATGGAACAGGTAAAGGTGAAATGCCTCGTCAGACCTTTTATTAGCTCAGTAATCATCAAATCAACAACACTGAGCAGTGGGGGATGTAATCATGGGCACATCAGCGCCATAAAGAGCCAGCAAGCAGAACTGCCCTATTTTTACGAAATAATTGGCTAACCACCTTCAACCCCCAGCCTCCTCAGACAACACTGTGTGGGTTTAATGACACACATCCATACCAGCCCCTGCCAGCTGGCATTACGTGGGCCCTGGCAGACTCGGCCTTCGACGAGAGAAGAAGTGGACCACTTTAACCTCACAGCTCTCAATAGCCTCCCATAAGCTCCTAACGATTTCAGATGAAACTGGGAAAGGACAGCCCGCTCGACGTCCAATAGAAACACAGCGCTAGAGAGCAGCTTATGAATTCCAAGTTAGACAAATAAATCCATACATGTTTGTGGTCCAGCCGACCAGGAACTCTCATGCCAACCTTCGGTTTGTGATCATCTAAAGTGGGCGGCATTTGATGATATATCAACATACTCCACAGTACATGAAAAACCATATGGAGTCAATAAAGTGACTGGCCAAAGAACTTGTTTGAAACAGAAATGAAACTAACACAATTTTAAACCCCTTCTTCATCCAGGTCTCAGAGTTGTGTCAAGACAAAAACCTCACTGAAGAGTTCGGCTACTAAATTAGAAGCTGAGGGTTGTGCGATGGCGGGTGCACAATTGTAGTTTTGCCACCTCTAATGAGAGCACTGAGGTAACATTCAATAGAGATGAGGGTGATTACACATTACTACACCTCATAAGTGGTTTAGATGACATCACTGCCGCTTCTCGGCCAGGTATTTTAAGGGACATGAATGGATGCATGCCATGGAAACTCTGAGACATTTAGTCTGTCCCCAAGAAGGGCAGTAATACCACCACAGAACTGATAAAACATATAACTTCCATACTATACCCCAAAAATTATCTGTTAACAAAATTACATATCCTGAACCAGCGAGATTGTTGAGATATTTAGCCACTTATTCACGGAGGCATAAGTACTGATATTCAATTTAAACATATTTTTCCTCTAGAATCCCAAAGTGCTGAAAGACATCTGAAACTGAGAGTCCCTCCGGTGGTGGTAAAGCCCCGTCCTCTCAGCTCTTCGACAGACCCAACCCCCTCCTGTGAGCAGCTTTTTTTGAGCAGGAGAGCTCCATCAGCTGAGGTCCGGAAAAAGGGATTATTCCACTAATTCATCCTGGAACGAAATGGGTATCATTATGATTCAAATCACTATAATAGAATCAAATTAGGCAAGCAGGATATTGATACGTTTCCCCATGACCAAGGATTTAAAAAACTGCATCTTTTCCCTCTTATCTCGCCCAAATTTTTATGCGTCTCTCTCTTGAAACACACTAATCACATTGTACTGATTACGTCTGACTGAAATATGTTGAGGGTTTTTAAAAGACAGACTGTTGTAATCAAAACGTCAGTTACTCTCGAATGAGACAGTTTTATTTCTGGTTCATAGCAGCTAATTTGACCACAACAATCTATTCCTGGACAATCAAAGTCTGGCAAGTAACATACATTATCAACCTGCTAGGCAGTGCCAGTCACTCTTGTGTTTTCAATCTGCTCTGGCACAAATCCCAGCTGCACCTTTTGAAGTGCAAAGCATATATGACCAGTGTTTTATGGAGGCACCTAAATGTATTTCCATCTTTAAGTACAGTAACATACTGTACATACATACATACATGTTTTTCATTTCAGCATGTTCCCTGTGTGCCAGTGTTTGCCTCTGAAGTTCGGTAATAGTGAAGGAAAAGCTAAGAGAAAATATGGGCCACAGAAGTGATTGTTATCTTACCCTCCTTCCTCCTGAAATCCGTCCAGTTCATCTTTCTGTTCTGCCAGGGTGGACTCCAGGTCCAGGTAGCTTCCATTGTGGGACAGCTGAAGGGCACAGTCATCAGCCTAGACAGAGAAGAAGACACAGTAAAACACTGATTTGCCATCAATCCTTTCAAGATCATGCCGTTAACATTTAACATTTGCAAAGAATGCTACTGGGAACCGAAGGCCTTCTGTACCAAATACAGCTCCAATCTGATCTGATCAGAACACACACATCAACTGAAAAAGCTATAGACCAGGTTGATTTGAAGATTTCAACATAATTTTTTACAAAAATGACCATGTAGATCTGCAGGATATGAGGACTCGCAATAGATGAACAAATATGGAAGTGTGCATATACAGCTTCTGCTTTAATAGATATCAGATACACTGCTAACATAGACCCCAAATATTGAACAGCCTGTGCCCATTGAATAAAGAAATTAATCTAATTATTTCAAACATGCTTTTATTGTACAAACTGCATATGAATACCTTGTTAGCTAACCTCATAATCGTCACCAAATTGGCACCAATTAATCGGAGGCTAGTTGAGGGCTAGCTGGGGCTTTCTTTAAATGCATGGCCCATGGATCCACAGCTCCATCTGATAGATCATATGTTTGGTAATGCAAAGTGGTAACGCATGGCGCATCCAAATGTAATAATTTTTCTCATTCATTCATTTCAGGCTGTCTTTTATATTGTGTTGTGAAGAGTTATCAGCAAGGATGACATCAAAATTAAGCAAAGTCGACCTTTACAAGCAGGGAAAACCATTTGGTAGTTTAATTTCGACTGAAAATGTCATAGAGCATAGAGAGGTCGCTTCGCTGCATCTGTGAAAACGAAGAATGACTGTGTTGAATATCTATGCTTCAAGCAAAGTTCAAAACCACAGGATTATTAATCGTGATATGGTAAGACCTTTATTGTCTAAATTGCAACGTGCAACAACAATACTGCTCACGTTTGCTGTGTGAGACAAAATGATCAGTTATGGTTCTTTACAGTGGACCTCAGACAGTTATTTTATCAGCTCCTGTCAGCGCTCTACAATGACAAACAGGGCAAGCTTGGAGAGAAGGCTTTGCGGATTCAGAGCAGTTTGGCAGTCTGGTGCCTCTTATCTCTCCGCTCGCCCCTGTCTGATAAACTATCATCATCTCGAGATGATTTTGCAGGGGAGGTATGATTTGTCTGGTCTTGAATGGCTGTCGTCAGATGACTGCGGCCACGGAGATGAAGAATGAGAGTGTCTGTTCTCTTGGCTGGTTGACCTCCAAATTGGAGATATTAACCTATTTATATTGGGAGCCTGTCAGCTCCACAGGACGGCGGCTCCGACAGTGAGGCAGACAACAGGAAAACAAATACCATTACAGGAGGGCAAACGTGTGGCTTAAGTGGAGAGAGTGGCGCTGCTCTGCTCCATCAACAGTCAGGCTGTCTAAAACAACAACACACTGTACACCCAACAAATATAGTGAGCTCAGTACATTTGTCTTCTCTTGTTTGCCTACACTGAGCACTTTGTAAAGTAGAAAACGTTACGATACACTTGCATACCTTACTATTTACACGTCCTAAGCAAGCAGCCAGCAAGACTTTTGTTCTCTTAAAAGAAGAGAAACACATGTAAACATGTATATAACATGCAAAACCATGTGTTTTTTATATCAGACCAGTTATTGCCAGGTTTGATGCAGTACAATTTCCTCGGACATATGACAGTAACTTAATTGAACGTGAAGGAAAAAGGCTGGAAAAGACATTACGGCTCTGGTGGCTTAGATCTGTCAGGCCACTCTGTTTATATTACTGCACTCCAGCACTCAGGGACTGTGTCATATTTGAGAACTGAAACAAAAAAAATGTGGTTGGTTAGGGTAGCTGGCACTCTTTCTCTTACCCTCTCTCTCTCTCTTTGAGCTGCCTTGTTTGCTTTTCATGCACGGTAAACCAAAAGATTATTGGTAATACAATAGTTG
This sequence comes from Diplodus sargus, assembly GCA_903131615.1. Taxonomy (NCBI): domain Eukaryota; kingdom Metazoa; phylum Chordata; class Actinopteri; order Spariformes; family Sparidae; genus Diplodus; species Diplodus sargus. The sequence goes on from CAEMYA010000161.1 coordinate 5,908,398, forward strand.
TAAAGAAATTACAGGGCCGCACATCTTCATTTTGACAAAAGAGATGAGGTAAAGCGCAGGGACGAAAAACATACACCGAAAGCTTTAGTCGATCGGGAAAACCTATTGTTTTCGGACAGCGACAAGTCTTGGTGAGATTGCTGTTGGTGTACAGGGAGGTGTAGAGAGAGGGGGAGCCAGGTAGACAGAGAAAAGAGAAACAAACAAAGCGTTACCGTACACATGCAGAGGAGGGAAGAAAGCGCTTCCCTAGATTACAGGACGGATCTGGACAGACCGGAAATCCAGGAATAAGGGCCAAAGTTAGGCCCGCTATTTTTATGCCTATGGACTGACGTGTCTTTAAAAATAATGGGTGTGACAGTAATACGAAACGTAGCATGACGGAGGAGACACTAAATCATATAAGATGACCAGTGGCTGGGTCCTTCATAATCTGCGAGATACTGAAGCAAACCAAGGAAGGCTTGAACGTCTTTACCCACCAGGCGTCTCCCTAATGTCTGTATCAGAAAATATTCACTGTGGCACTTAGAGTAGATTTTCATGTGGTCATATACGTATCTTTGGTGTTGATCGGTAATATTGGTAATGTACTGGACCTGCCAATGATCTCTTGTCAATTAAATAATCTAAAAGCATCTCCATTCAAATAAAAAAACAAATAGTGTTGCTGCTTCAACCACCAGAAAATGTAAATATACCTCAAGATAATTTGCAAAAGTAAAAGCCATCGTTAACTGGGTGTAAATGCTGTCAATTTATGATTGAAAATCAGATTCATTATTACAGTTCAGTGTGTTATTTTGGGTCTTTTCATTTTACATTTTGCAGTTCCTACATTATACTTTAAGTCTTGGTGAAGTTTTTGAGTGGGATAAAAGAGAAGAGAAACTGTTTGTTCTCTTTCAGCTTTACGCTCTGTATCACGACCTGAAATAGACAAAACATTGGTCTGAATTCGCAGCAGAAACCAGTAATTAGCCAACTGTGGGACTGAGAAATGCATTTCCCCACACAAGGTTTTGACTCTCAGACCAAAAGCGAAAAAGCTGAAAAGTCCAAGTGAACGACTCAAGTCTGCTATTAATCAGTCCTCACTTGTATCCATCTACTCACCCATAAATATTCACACATAACCAGTGTCACTTTAGGTTCTCATTATATAATCAACCCAGATTACTGTTTACAGGCCTCGCTGAGTATAACCATGCTAGGTTGATGCACTTAAATGGCCCTTAATCCAGGAACAGTGCTCCCAGATTATCAGCAGCAGAGGCTTCCTTAGCCGTCCCCCGCCCAGGACTTGAACCCACGGTGGCCCTGCGATGGCCAAGTCCAGAGAGGCAACCACAAGTGCTCTGCTCACACACTGAGGTCTGGCCTCTCCCTTCAACCTCCATTCTGTGGTCCACTGACCAGGGAGGCAGTTAAGGCAGGGAGAAAGGACTAAAAATAAACACCATGCAATTTCCAATTAAAAATTGCTATCTCACTGCAAATGTCTTTGTATTCCGCGGGGGAAAGACTTGACTTCTGGAATGAGATGAGCATATACTCGGCACATTCGAAAATCAACAGCTTCAGAAAAACATTTAGGTGTCGTCTTTTACATAGTTCTGTGCGAATGCTAACCTTGTGTTAGCACGTCTCACACATTTCTGTCCCTAAACTCCGTGTACTCTAAATCAAACAAGAGGAATTACAGTAAGCCACTTTAAAGAATTACGGCTTGTTTGATAAAGGTGAGGATGGTATTTGTGGTCTCCCTCCAAAGGCAAGTGATTTGAAAGGCATTAAAACACACTTGATGGATGAAGGAGAAACCACAATAGTAATCTCAGGTTTCTGTCAGACATTCACAAGGATGAGTCCGTCCACGGATGCTGCATTCTTCTGAAAGGAGCTAAGACAACTTTTTCAAAATGCAGAGAGCGGCAAAACCTCAACTCTGCATAACAATGTGTAAAAGAATTCAAAGGAGCTTTGACAGGCATGGAGGAGGAACCTGTATTTTACAGCATTTAACATAACTTCTCATTATGGGACTCTGTAATTTCTTTGGGGGAATAAAATGCAGGAAAACAACCGGCCCAAAAATTGAAATTCGTAAAGTGAGAGTCCATTCTCCAAGGCTCAGCCACATTTTCCCTCCCTTGAAATTCTGCTTTGCAATCAGATGCCAGGCCTCGAGGCCACCAGGCCACAAACTACAAAACACTGACAGAGAAGGAGGCATGTGAAGGACTATTGATTTGTGTTAACCGCAGGTTTCGCTTCGTCATCTGACAAGGACAGTTTATTATTCATGAAAATCAAAAGGCTGAGTCAGGTGATGACCAGTCTTCCATAAAGCAACATTGTGTAACTTTTTTACTGTAAAATAACAGTTCACCAAAATCATTTTGACGCTACAGTGTTTCGTAATCAGGTGAATGGTGTCTCTGTCCTGATCACTTGTTTCTGTACTAGGTAACTTCAGTGAGAGGGTGGGATCACGGCGTTACATAGGTGCTTACTTAACACTGCTCTGACGTAATGAGTTTTGTTTGTAGTTAGCACCGAAATTACTTCTGACGAACTGTTACAGACCAGCACTCAAAAACTGTTGGGGGAACCAAATCGCATAAAATGCCAATTTCTACATAATGTTGCTTTAACACCCACAGAAAAGCTTGTTTACAGATGAGATGCTACAGCTATAAACATGGTCTGAATATTGGTCTGTTAAACATAAGAGTTCAGCGTTCAGAATATCCAGTGCCTCTGCCATTACGACACGTTACATGCTGCATGACACACGCTGGCATGGCTCTTTCCAGCTTCCAAGTGTGTCTGCTGTCCTGATGAAGCTGTCGTTGCCACACAAGAAGCCCTTGTGGTTTGAATCCTCGTTGCTTTAAGACATAAATCCTGGTCATAATGGCTTTTGATGTTCGAGCCTCACTAAACAGTTACTCCCAATTGAGGTTTGACTCTGTACAGCAGCGTGCCCAAGGTGCCATCCCATGTGCGACCCAGCCCAACAAACAACAACCACACAAACACATGCACAGATCTCCACACTTGAGACTGCGGACTGAAACTGACAGGAACAGCCCAGAGACAGCATATGCAAGCTGTTTTGACTCCCTCGGCACCATGTGTTAGCAGCGTTCTATTTATACCAGATTGCAGTGCGCCGTGGAGACAGCTCAAAGACAACAGGTTTGTTGTCAAAGGTATTTACAGGGTCACACCGAAGTCGCATCTCCACGTTTGAGTGTGTGAATGTGGGAGCTCACTGCTCAAATGCGGTGGCATCCACCTGATTGTTATTCTTTTTTTTTTTATGAAAAGCACAAGGGCTGCTCCTTCAAGTTACTGCTAACCACCAATGTGACCAAATCTCACAAACCAGGCGCTGCCGGGCCTACCGCTGGTACTCCCTTCTCTGTCTAGTTTGCGGTCCAGCCGGCCTGCTGCTAAACTGAGACCAGTCGACTGTGCAAAGTACATCAGCTCTTTGTTTGTGTTTTTAATTCCGCCCGCTTCCCTCTCCACTCTCAAGCGATGGAAAGCGTTCCCATCCCATCCTGCTGGTCAGACTGAGTGGGCTGCCAAATGAGAGCCAGGCTTGTGGTGATCCACAGCATCCTGAGGCTTCCGTGACTTATCTTACCAGCTCTACGCAAACAAGATGGAGCACCACTGATCTGACAGAATGAAAAAAGACCCTAATTAACTTTCTATTTACACGACTTCCCAACCAGACTGAGATGAATGCTCAATAAAAGACTCGACCTCAGTTGCTGTTCTTTTAAATTTAAAGGTCGGTAGATGAGGCTTTTAAAAAATAAGTGTCTTGATGCCATAATCTAATCAGAAGGCAGAAACAGGCATTTATCAAGAGATGTAACTCTCAGATCCCACTGATAAATAGAAAATAGGCTACAGGTTTACATTACTTGTCATTTTACTTCTTAGGGAAACTTAAACGACACAATTCCACCATACCAAATTTAAACATTCAGGGCTTTTGCGCTGCTTTAAACTAACTGTGAAGTTGTTGATTTTGGGAAGGAAAACTTTGGCAACCAAAACAATGAGAAGTGTTTCACCTCCTCAAACAGTTTGGGGATAAATGAAAACCAACATGATGCAGCTGACCAAACATATGCATAATGCAGAATATGCAGAGAGAGAGAGAGAGAGAGAGAGAGAGAGAGAGAGAGGGAGAGAGAGAAAGAGAGGAAAAAAAGTAAAATGCCAATTTACAAAATGGTGAAAAAATATGTTATGTCTAGATACAAATGGCTCCAGAAGTTGGGCTGAGATCAGATGGTCGGAAAATCAAATCCCCAGATCTAGGACAATCCGGGTGGGGAATTACCCTCTCCCATCCCTCAACAACTGACCAACTGGCCATTTGACCCCACCTAATCTAATTGAGGGTTTGTAGTGACAATAGCAAAAGTGGTTTCCTACATGGACGTCAAGCCTGCCAATGAATGATACCACAAAAGCAAAGTAGACTCATTTTCCATGAAACCCTTACATTTTCATCAGCTACTTCATAGTCAAGACCTTACTGAAGGTTGAGGGAAGATGAAATAGCTCAACACAGACAGATAATAATTATTAATATATTGAGCAGACCGCCATAACACTGACTTTTCATCATCTGTGTCTTTTCCCTTACACAAAATAGCTGTCCCAAAGCTGAACCATCTCCCCGAGTCCAGATAGTGAATAGAAAGAAAGGCAGGTTGAACTGAAGGGGATTACTGTTGTGAGGTAAACATTAACAGATGCCCGCCTCCCCTCACCCAAATAATGGTTGTCTGATCCACTCCAATATCACCTAAAGCCACCAAATACTCCATGAAGTCATGTTATAAGCCTACCTTACTGACACAGTGTGCATGCTACAACTGTTTTGGATGCATGCATGTTGATGCCTCATCAGCATCACAGATCAGCAAACTGCTTCAGGTCACTGGCACAATCAACGAACCATTAGGTTAAAAAAATAAATAAACAAAAAGCTAATCACGATAGATAAATAAATATATAAAATAAACAAATAAATAAATAAAAGAAGATCCACTGCATACCTTCTGTGGGGCTTTCAGCAGCCTGTGGACTCCAGCAATCTGATTGATGAGAGGAATATCTTCCCTGAAAGTGTACAGAGGTGGTCTGGTGGGCTCTGGGAAATTGGTGCTGTTAAATGGATCAGTATCATCTAAGAACTGTACCCTGCATACAAACGTAGCCATGATGTATCCATGCAAGGCGATTTTAGAGAATGGAATTAGTGGATGCGACAGCACAGCCTCTGACAGACAGGCAGCCCCCCGGGCAGCGAACTACCGGCAGGTCTCCTGCAGTAGCACAATCCTGCACCCTCTGTTATCCTTGGACCTTCTCCATTCGCTTCACGCAGCGCAGAGGACTCGGGACAGTGCGCACAACAGTCCAGAAGTAAAGATCCAGGGTGCCTCGCTGAGAGATGGGGTTCGTCAGAGCGCGGCGGCGGTATCCAAGGGCATTGCGGGCGTTTGAGGTGATGAGGCAGACTGCGGACGGGACTGCTACACTTGGCGCCTGGTCTGTGTGAGCGATGGGAAGCGGCTCCCTCCTCAAGCGCAAACTCTGCCAGGGGGGACGCAGCAGCCAGACCTCAGCCGGCCGACGCAGCTCATATTACAGGCGCAATGGCGGCCTCCAGCGGCGAACACGAGAAGTGCGCGACAACAACAAAAAAAGCACTGCACCGAGGCCGGCAGTGACTCAGCCATTCAATGCGCAAATACCAGTCAGTGTTGTTTAAAACTCCAGCGAGATAAGACTATAGATAGCACCATAAAAGCACTATAAAACACGGACTGAATATGAGATGTGAAGTACATCTGATGCATGACAGATAAGCAGTGCTGATGAAGTGAGTTAAGAAATGTTCTTGCCAAATGATTCTTTCTAAGGTCAGAAGCATGTCTTCATCACGTTTATTTTTGTAAATCTACCTGTGAATGAAAAATTGAACATTTTTTTCTAAAACAGTGTCAGGACTTGCTGACGTTAACTCTCTTTTGTCTGAAAAAATGACTCATGACTGATGAAAATGAATGCAATTACACAATGTCAGGTGCTTCATGTCTCCCTCCCATGTTGACTCCCTAGATAGCCCTTTAAATAAAACATAATGTATAATAGTGACCACAATATTAGCCATAACGTAACAGTCTTACATTTCTAAAACAGCCTGGGGTCCAACTGAGCCTGGATAACACTGATGTATACAACATGTTTACACTGAAAGCATATGTTGATTCTATCTTTTCCACACATGAGTAAAGGTAATTACACATGAAGGGAGAAACTGGTGTCAATCATTTACGGAGAGACTGCAAATACTGAATAGAGTCAAATGAATCCCAAAATAACAGAAGGGTTAATATATCACTCTAGTTAAGTGTTATCAATCATTGATAAACTCATTATACACTTGTTACTGATGGCTGGGCAAACATGACTATTTTCAAACTAAAAATATGAACTATCTGCATGGCTATATAATAGCTAGTATCGCTGCACATTTTTCAATGCTATTATATCAGAATTATACTTGACACCCAGCCCTAATCTACACACTGTAACACTTTGTGTAAGTGACACATAGGCTCGTTAAGGTGCTACCATACAGCAAGTCCTATAAAAACTGCTCTTCTTCTCCAATAAACCTCAGAAAACCTGTGCATTGACCCTTCCCCATCAGATAGAACACTAGTTAACCATCATGTGTATTCTGCTAAGGCTTCAAACACTGCGCACCTCAGCCACAACTTAGTCAATCTATTACAGAGGGCCATTATATAATGAAGGAGCTAACAGCATCAGCAACAATTTAGATTTCAACACCGTACAGTGCACTTTAACTGTATCTCTGCAATACTATAGTGTTAAGACAGATAATGAAGTTAAAACTCCCCAACCCAGGCCTGGAGGACAGGATATTGTCCCATCAGCAGCTGGACAAGGTGGAAGAGGAAGAAGCCGGAGACAGACCAAAATGGGACAACAAGGCCCAGTACATGCTGACTTGTGTCGGATTCTGTGTGGGACTTGGAAACGTCTGGAGGTTCCCCTATCTGTGTCAGAGTCACGGAGGAGGCAAGAGATGTTGTTTGGTTTACTACTCTAATTTTGTATTTGACCTGTAAAAGTATTGTTTGAGTAAAAGAAAAAAAAATCATATCTTATTATATCCTATTCAGTGACACTGGAAAAGAACAGGAGTATTATGTATACTCCCATATGTCTTCGCTTACAGGCATCAAAGAATTGCAAGCTCTCTAAAGCATTTGTCCACCTGTCACTGCCATCATAGATTACAGCATTTTATACTGAATGTTTGTTAAAACAAATACAGGAGGTGAAGTGTGGACACATTTATCAATACATGGAAGCATATTGATACTGGATATTTGAAAAGGTTTAAATACTCATTTTCGGCAGTATCGACTCTCCAGCACTAGCCATGTTTTTTTGCTCTCCTCTCAGAATCATTGGTCTGTAACTGATTGAGATAAGAGATAAGATAGATAAGAAATTCTATATGATCCGATGGGAAAAAAACCTTGTAAAATGCTAACGGCAAAGGCTTGAACGGGTTCTACATTGCATTATAAACAGTAATCACTGTCTGACTTTATCTCTGCATGTGCTCACGTGCATCTTGAATGATTAACCTCAAGATGTTTTCGTCCTCAATTGTGCTGCGCTCATGGATTTTTCTTCAATTTTTTGAACAGACATATTCAATGATCATTCAATCATTGACAGATTTATTGTCACCATTAACAGTTCATTTGTTTTCCTCCAGGTGCATTTATGATACCATTTCTGATCCTGCTGGTTCTTGAAGGAATCCCACTTCTGCACCTTGAGTTTGCCATCGGTCAGCGTTTAAGAAGAGGCAGTTTGGGAGTGTGGGCTACAATCCATCCTTATTTGACAGGCATTGGTAAGAAATATAATTTGCATGATGTTTGCCAAAACTAGAGGAAATGTGCCTTTCAAAAAGCCCCTTTTAAACATTCATTGGCAGGCGTTGCATCCATGTGTGTATCTCTGACGATCAGTCTCTACTACAACACCATCATTGCCTGGATTCTGTGGTACCTCTTCAACTCCTTTCAAGAGACACTGCCTTGGAGTCAGTGTCCCATGAATGCAAATTTAACAGGTACTGCTCTACTGGTGCTGTAGTTCTACAGAATGGGAATGTTATAAACTCTTGATTTAGACTTAGTGACAGACGCTGTTGTTAAATTTTGCCAGGCTATGTCTCGGAGTGTGAGAGGAGCTCCTCTGTGGATTATTTCTGGTACAGGGAGACCCTGAACACAACTCCAACAATTGAAGAGGATGGTGGTCTGCAGTGGTGGATGCTATTGTGCCACATTTGTGCGTGGTCTTTTCTCTATATCTGCATCATCCGCGGCATTGAGACCACTGGAAAAGTAGAGCACATTGCTTATTACAAAAGATTTTTAAATTCTGCTACACAATTATTACATATGTGAATACTTTTTTTTTCTTTTTTTTTCCTGAGGCTGTGTACGTGACTTCAACCCTTCCCTACGTGGTGCTGACAGTATTTCTTATCAGAGGACTGACCCTGAAGGGCTCTTTTAATGGAGTAAAGTTTCTCTTCACACCAGATGTAAGTTGCATTTCTTAAATTCCTTTCACGGATCACATTTGTCTAATTGATAAATCTGGATGTAGGGAACACCTGGTTATTAAAATATGTTTCAACGTGAACTGGCAATTTCTTCATATGACGATTGATTACTGAATATGGAGGTACCATATAGCCAGTGGAGAGTTCACTAATAATCACCTGATCCACACTCTTCTACTAATTCTTACAGTTATCAGAGCTGGCAAAGCCAACAACATGGCTCGATGCGGGAGCTCAAGTTTTCTATTCCTTCTCTCTGGCTTTTGGCGGTCTTATTTCCTTCTCCAGCTACAACTCAGTGCAGTAAGTCTGGTTGATCTGTTTTCCCTGAGTCATTTAATGCTACACGCAATTGCACTGCTAATGACGTCATATTGCCTTCTTCCTTTAGTAACAACTGTGAACAAGATGCAGTGATCATATCAATCATCAACGGCTTCACCTCCGTCTATGCTGCAACTGTCATTTACAGCATTATTGGCTTCAGAGCAACAGAGAGATTTGACAGCTGTCTTTCTGGGTACATTTTGTCCATTTCTGTCAAATAATTTGTCTTCTTCAGAAGTACATCAATTGTTAAAGTATTTTCATCTTAACAAATGTTGTGTTTCAGAAACATCGTAGCGTTACTAAATGCATTTGAGCTTTCTGAGAGCGACATCACTGACAGCAGCTACGATCAGGTTGTTCAACGTCTTAACGAAACATACCCTGACGTTATTCAAGGGTTGGATCTAAAGACTTGCAACCTAGATACTTTTCTAAGTGAGGTAAGCTTTTTGCCAAGTTTGTGCCTGATGAGAAATGTTTATTATATAACAGATCTTACCCTGCTTTGTTGTAACACTGTGTTGTGTTTGGGCTTAGGGAGTGGAGGGGACTGGTTTAGCCTTCATTGTGTTCACTGAGGCGATCACCAAGATGCCCATCTCACCATTGTGGGCTGTCCTTTTCTTCATAATGCTCTTCTGTCTCGGCCTGTCTTCTATGTTTGGTAACATTGAGGGAATTACAGTGCCACTGCAAGACCTCAAAGTTTTCCCCAAATCATGGCCAAAAGAGGCGACCACTGGTAATTTCCACATCTATTCTCTCATTTTACATGTCTACGGATTTCTAGAATATTTCAATCAATTCTTGACTCTCTTTCAGCTGTAACGTGCTCGATCTGCTGTGCAGTGGGTCTGATATTTCTCCAAGGCTCTGGGAATTATTGGCTCTCACTCTTTGACACCTATGGAGGATCCATCCCTCTGCTCGTTGTTGCATTCTGTGAGATGGTATCAGTGGTCTACATATATGGGATAGACAGGTGATATTAATATACAAAAAATGTAAATCTTTTAAAATCATATATCTGTTGATGCTATTCTTAATCCTAAATGTCTTGCGTAGTTTTTGAGCTGTGGTGAAGCCAAAGAAAGGTTCCCAAGTCATAAGTAACGGACTATATACACCCATCAGCCACAACGTTAAAACCACTGACTGGGGAAGTGATTAACATTGATCATCTTGTTACAATGCAATGTTGCTGCTTTTGTACAACCACATTCTCATCTGATGGCTCCACTGGAGCGGCTGGGGTTAAGGGCCTTGCTCAAGGGCACCTCAGTGGTGGTAATAAGGGGGAAAGCACTACCATTCATTTATCCACTTCTTTAGGCCACCGCTGCCACTGCCAATGTAGACCACATAAACAACCTCTTAGAAACGGATTCCCAATGGCAGTGTGCATTGCACTTGCCAATTAAGCGATGAGAGGAACAAAATGTATATCATGGTATCAAATCATTATTAATAATTAGTGGAGCTTGTATGCTTATCTGTTGTTTTTTTGTTTACACACTCTTGACAATGCAGTATGTGTGTCACTCCTAGGTTCAATGATGACATAAAGTTCATGATTGGACACAAACCGAACTTCTTCTGGCAGGCGACATGGAGATTCATCAGCCCACTCATTATGCTTTTCATCTTGGTCTTTTACATTATTACTAAAGTTTCTGAAAAGCTCTTTTACAAAGCCTGGGATCCTGAATCGGTAACTATGAATTCATTTTGAGACTAGAATTTTGTAGATGGATAATAACTCTATAACTATAGCATTCATTTTCTTGTATTTTTAGGAGAAATTCCCTACACTGGTGGAGAAGACATACCCAGTCTGGATCTATGCGATCATTTTTGTATTGGCAGGGATACCCTGTATTGCTATACCTTTTATTGCTGTCTGGAAATGTTTAAAGGCAAAGAAGAATGAAGCACAAGTTCATAATAAGTCTGACATTCAAATGAACATTGAGACCACAAAATCCCCAGCTTAGCATCCTAGTGAAATGATCAATTTGCTCTTTTTTACTTTTCAAAACATTCAAATGAATTGATGATAAATTACACTGTGACAATATGAAGGCAGCAAAACAGTTGCATAACAATGCAAGGCATCACTTTAGGAACATGTGTGATAAAAAGAGCTTGGAGGATTGCTGCTAGTATGGTTATAAAACACCATTTACTACGGCATCAAACAATATCATGGAGGGATAACACCTCTCTTGCATTTAATACTATAATCACCATAAAGGCAATATTCTTTATAGCTATTATCATGGGTGGCACTATATTGCAGAGTCAATGTCTTCATTATATTGTAGCCATCAATAGTTTACTTCTAGGAATATGCTATGAACCATTAGGCACAATATTGGAACTAAAAAGATGAAGCTCTTGCAATGTGCTCGGCACTATTTTTCAGAAATCCCGCCCAAAACTGTGCCTCAGATTTAAGACCAGATACAGAACCAGTACACGGCTCTGTATCTGGTCTTAAATCTGAGGCACAATTTGGGGCGGGACTTTGCCAACATTGTATATTTTCAAACAAATTTGCATTTGATGTCCAGTTACTAAAAATAAATCGACAAGTTGAAATCTAGCAAACATATGATGTTAGTGTAAGCCCATAGTAGATTTCATTCACATTGCCATGTTGAGCGCTGCTATATAGTTTACATTTGATTAAACGATTAAGGTTTTGAGACTTCAAGGAGCTGCTTCAGAAGGAAGCTGATATGTAATGAAGGTACACTTATCTGTCCAGCTGGGGTCACTATTGTGACGTGTTAACAGCTTGGAGTGCACGACAGGTGCATCAGATACTGATTCACTCAGCTGTATTGTTATTTTTAAGTTAATAATGTTTTAGCGACTAAATCTGATTCAGACTTCCATTAAAAGATAAATCTTTTTTTTTTTTTTCAGTGTAAGTGCTGTTTGTTAATTACTGCTAACTCAGACAGTGGGCAAATAACAGTAATGTAAATTGTTTCATGTGACAAAATTAAAAGGCATGTGTACTATCACAGTTTTACTCCTTGGGTTTCTTATTCATACTGTGTTGCATTACAATCAACTGCTATCACCTCTGTTTTCAACATCTTATCATACTGCTTTATACAAGAGAGCTTTTTATTAACCAAACACCACAGTGTTCCCACAGCCTCGAGAGCTAACAAGAAAATAGTGGCTGATAAAGTGACTGATGTCGCCCCTTTGCGCTCTGATGCAAAACAGGTAAAAAGTCATCAGGGCTTCCACTTCTTTTCAGACAAAGCAAAGGAGAAGTAGGACAAAAAAAGATTTGTGCTGGCCTCATAAAAACAAAAAAGGGATGGATAAAGAAACTGAAAGTGCTGAGCATAGTCAGGATAATGGACTTAAAGAAATCACAGAAAGACCAGAATGGGACAATAAAGTGCAATATTTGCTAACCTGCATAGGTTTTGCTGTGGGACTCGGTAATGTGTGGAGATTTCCATATTTGTGTCAAGTCTATGGTGGAGGTAAGGTCCTTTCATTTACATTGTGCTGTACTATTAATATAAAAAAGGTTAAGTTGGGCAGTCTGGCAAGAACCTGGCTTTTCATCTGGTTTTCCCCGACAAGAAAGTTTTCACAATAAATTACTGGCCGTTATTCAAAAGTGTATAATTGATTTTTTAGTATTGCCTTTAATGTCTTAAGGTAAGGTAGGTAACTTAACACCATTATACATATTTCAAAGATAATTTGCATTATTACCAACTAATATGTCCACACTACACTAACAAACAGATGCTAACATTAACATACACACCCAGGCACCAGTTCTACTTCCACGTAACAACAGTCATACCATGTTGTTTTTTACATTGTTGTTTTTTTCTTAAGCCTTTATTTTACTTTTTGTATCTTACCACATGTGTGGTAATGGCTGAGACATTGATAAAAATATTACTTGAAGTTTCATACTATAATTATCTTATTTTTCAAATATACACGAATTCCAACTTCCAACAACAATTCAAGAAAAACATGCCAATTATCCTGATTAATACTTAAACAGTATGAATTAGAAATGAATTATAACTGCAAATCACTGTAAATTAAATATAGGGACAAACTGACTCTCAAATTATATTCTTAGTTTTCTGTCCTTTTCGATCTTAAAAAAACTAAGGAACTTGAATGATTTAAGTCTGTGCATTTCCAGAAAAAATGTCTGACCAGAGGGATTTTAATATGTTACTTAGAATTGACGGATGATTTAATGACATATGATATTGCAGTGATAATGCCTCTGAAGCATGTTTTTTGTAAAATGTAATTCCTTACATTTCCTTCATAGCTGTGGTTGATAATTCCTACTTGGATCTTTAACTGTTACACAGTGGATACTTTATTAAGCCATTAAAAAAATATAGGACAAAATTAATTTACTCAATGCAGTGGTGTGCAAAATATACAGTAGATTAGACAAAGTACACTATGTCGGGTGTTCAGATCTACTGTTTCCCCTGAGTGAGTGTGATAAAGCTCTGACTGTTGATAATAAAATGTCCAGCGAATGGGTACTGAATGACCTTCAGCCATTAAGGAAATGCTACTGTTTTTTCTACGATTAAGTCAGTTTCATACAGGAAATCATGATGTTCTGTTTTTTGTTCAACCATTAAATTTATATTGATCAATATTGTCACTTATAAATTTGCTTTATTTCAAGGGGCATTCCTGATTCCTTATGTCATTGCCTTGGTGTTTGAGGGACTTCCTCTGCTGCACATGGAACTGGCCATCGGACAACGGCTCCGCATGGGAAGTGTTGGTGTGTGGAGTTCGATCTCCCCATATCTGGGAGGTTTAGGTGAGAATGCCCATTCTAGACATCACTCAAGAAAGCAAACAATAAGGAATGTGCTGTACAACACAAAGCTGTGTAAAACTTCTGTATGATTACCTTGAGATCACTCCTATCCATAACACACATACAATTCTTGGTGAATTAATGAAAATGTGTATATACAGGTGTGGCTTCCATGGCTGTATCCTTCCTAGTTAGTCTGTTCTACAACATGATATTGGCCTGGATTCTCTGGTACTTCTTCCACTCCTTTCAAAGTCCACTGCCCTGGAGTGCCTGTCCACTGAACTTGAACCATACTAGTAATTGTTACATCACAATCATGTACATCAGCAATACATGCTAAATAATAAATAGAATAGTAAAAGATGGAAATTCCCATTCTCATAATATAAATAATTTTTTTGATACAGGCTACGTGAGTGAATGTGAAAAAAGCACACCGGTGAACTATTTTTGGTATCGTGACACATTGAACATAACACCAAACATTGAGACCAGTGGATCCTTGCAGTGGTGGCTCGTGCTGTGTCTTGCATCTGCGTGGTGCATCGTGTACATATGCTTCATACGTGGAATTGAGACTATTGGAAAGGTAATACTTCAGTTATTTCATGTAATTCAACAAATAATTTGTATTGGTATATGTTGGTGCCATGAGAGTAACAGCTACAGATTCACATGAGATAAAAGACACATGAATATAAAAATTCACCATGCAAATGTTATAAAGCTACCTTTAACAGCCAGTAAAACTTATGTTCAGCAAAATCACAACTAGCCAATAATGTTTTTTCACATCCCTGTAGAGGCTGATTTAGAGGTAATAAAGGTGATGGATGGAAGATTGTTGTTCATTATTCAAACAACTGAAAGGAACTAAAGTGTTGTAGAATTAGTAGAGTTGTAAAAGGGCTCTCTACCCTTGAGGCACCAAACAACACACTTACAAAATGACCTGCACTTTGATAAGGCAATCTCATTGATGTTTTGTAATTTCTATAAACAGATCTGCGAATAAATACAGAAGCTGTTGGCAAGGGACAAGATTTTGGTATCGTAACAGTCTGGTTTCAGTTTTAAGTCAGTGCAGTACTGACCTCATTCACTTGGGCTTTGGATGCATGCAGCTAAATAGTCTGTGTGATAAGCAAAAGTGGCATGCAATCCTGGAACCCATTAATTATCGTCAAATGACAATTTTTCGACTTTTTATGAGCTTTGTTTTTTCAATGTATCTGCATTCACATGCAGACATCTGTTTATACAGATTCATTGAAAACTTTCCTCCAACTCTGTTTTCATGTCTCAAGTTGGCTCATTTGACTGTTAACGATGACCAGAGCACATGAGAGGAAGTCTTGGCTCATTCACCCATTGTTACTGGTTACAGTGGAAGCCCTAAAACATTGGCCATGGCCCCAAGAGGCTAAACCACTGAAAGATGATAGCTTATGGGTTCAGATATTGGGTGTTATGAAATTAAATGGGAGTGCATGCAAGATGAGAAAGACATTTCTAAAATGTTTGATGTTAATAGGCAATATCTAATCAACATCCAAACTTTTTCAACAGGCCATTTATGTGACCGTCACCTTTCCATATCTTGTTTTGACCATCTTCTTGGTAAGGTCCTTGACTCTGTCTGGGGCTGCTGATGGCTTAATATATCTCTTCACACCAAATGTAAGTTTGTCATTTGTTTCTTTTCAATATTAGACAAGACTTACTTCTGTCTGAAATCTGATATCTCTTAATAACAAATTAATGTGTTCATCTCAGTGGGAAACGCTAAAAAATCCTACAGTCTGGTTGGATGCTGCTACTCAGATTTTTTTCTCCTTGTCTTTGGCCTTTGGGGGACTCATTGCTTTTTCCAGTTACAATGCTCAGAAGTAAGAAAATATTGAACTTATTTCTATAAATGAAAGAGTGCACATTTGTATGAAAGTTTAAAAAGATAAAAGAAAACTGAGATAACACTTTGTACTTGCAGGAACAATTGTGAGAGAGATGCCCTTATTGTTGGATGTGTGAACAGTTTCACGTCAATATATGCATCGATTCCTATTTTTGCCATTCTTGGATTTAAAGCAAATGAAAACTATGATGCCTGCAGAAATTGGTAGGTACCATTGAGGTAATTGCGGTGTGCCATTACAGTATATGCAGTTTGCTAATTATACAGCATTATTATTAGATGTGTCACTAACAATTATGTAATTACAAGTTCTCAGTCCTCTAAGCAATGCGACTGCTGTGACTATACTATATATGCCAATTCAGGAATAGGCAAATACGTTTTAAAACACAATGTTTTTACCTATATAGATTCATGAATTATTCATATGCCAGAGCATTCTTTTCTATTTCCAAAATACTCAATAAATAGATTTTTTAAACCTGGTTATCATTAGAATCAGTAAAGCTTGTAGTAGTGTTAACTGCTTGATTCCTTTTTGATTTTAGGAACATACTAAGATTGACCAATGCATTTAACATTGGGGATGAAAACATAACTCTTGAAAACTACAATGACTGGTTAAACTATCTCAACACAACTGATCCCTCAGACGTCCAAAGCCTCGATCTTAAGACCTGTGATCTACAGACATTCCTGGACCAGGTAGTATCATCTGTTACTATTAAAAGTAGTTCTGATTTTCCCAAAGTTTTGTGAAGAGGTTGTGTGTGGCGTCATGCATAACATTCTACCTGTAGAGTGCCACTGGAACCGGACTGGCCTTCATTTTGTTTACGGAGGCGGTGATAAAAATGCCAGGCTCTCAGGTGTGGGCGGTGCTCTTCTTTGTCATGCTCTTCAGCCTGGGCCTGTCGTCCATGTTTGGAAATCTAGAGGGGGTCTTAACCCCACTCCTGGACCTGCACATGGTTCCATCCTGGATGCCTAAGGAAATTTTCACAGGTAAACTAAGTCTTATATTTTAATATTATTCTAAAACTGACAACACATAGTGCAAAATACTTTACATAAATTAGTTTTTATGAAACTCTTACACTAAAGTCATGATCAAGCAATCAAACATTTCTATCTCCTACATTTTCCTTTTTTTGCCCATAGGTTTAATTTGCCTCACCTCCTTCACTGTTGCCCTTACCTTTACTTTGGGTTCTGGAAACTACTGGCTAGAGATTTTCAACAGCTATGTGGGATCCATGCCTCTGCTCGTCATAGCATTCTTTGAGATAATCAGTGTGGTATACATCTATGGAATAAACAGGTAATACTGTAATTCATGTGATTATTATTCTTGTAATATTACAACATATCTAAAGTGTTTCCATTTGCCCACAGGTTTAATGATGACATTGAATGGATGACAGGTCGGAGGCCAAACATCTACTGGCAGGTCACATGGCGCTTCATCAGTCCTCTAATGCTTCTGGTGGTTTTTGTGGCATATGTCATAGTTGAAGCCGAAACACAACCAACATATAATACTTGGAACCCAGATTATGTAAGAAACTTTTTGCAGTCGCTCTACAACATTACAGTGTAGAATCTATTAAATGTGCCACAAAATAAAGCAAAAAAGACATTGACTTTCCTCTCCATTACCCCTACAGGTGAATTTCCCCCTTGCTGATGTTCAGTACTATCCTGGTTGGGTTTTTGCCATATGTGTGCTTTTATCTGTCCTTCCGGTTGTCTCCATACCTCTTGTGGCTCTCTACAAATTCACGGGCTTCCTCAAGCAGTACATCATGAACAGGCACAACCAAAACCCATATGCAGATGAACTGTAAATGGAAATCTTTCAACATTTTATTTGCTCGGTGGTCAGGCATACTTGTGTAAAAGTTTTTACTGATTATTATCGTCATTTTGTTTTCTATCTTTCGTACTGTATGGTATTGCATGCTTCTAACTACATTAAAGCTCCAATAACATTATCACTTGTTTAGCATATTGGCAGTAGCAGCTGTAATTTCTGTATATTCGCTAAAATTAAAACCCATTAATTTAGTCTTAATTTACACTAATGTATTCATGTTGTGCAAGGAAATTCAATTGTCACTAGATCAAATAAATTCAGGACAATATCACTGAGATAAACATTAACAGGGGAATCCTAGAGGCTAGAACTGAATATCAGTTTTGTGTAAATATTTGATTAAAAGGAAGACAACAGTTCATTTCCTGTGTTGGTGTTTTGAATGGGGACAAACAGAGTGTGATGAATAACTTTTCTGAATGGTTTGTGATAAGCACATTATTAAATCTTTAAAAAAAATACAGTGGTTAATAATACAACTGTGGAATGCAATGCCAATGATACAATGACATTTGTAGCCATGTTTATATGTTGCTTCATTATTGTTGTCATAACTTCCTTAAAAATACTATTAAAATAATGCATCTTCTTGTAAATCACATTCCTGTCTGATTTTTCTTATGTGATAAAAATCTGCTCTATACCCTGGGTCTTGTGAAAGGCGCTTTATTAATCTAATCTATTATTACTGTTATTGTTATTATTAATATTATTATTAATATTATACATATTATTAATATTATTATTGTTAATATAACTACTACCCTGTTTTACCTGCACGGGTAAAGAGTGATGTAGTGTTGCATGAGTCCTTTATGTAACTTTTTTTGCATGTCAACAGTGCATGTGGGTGTATGCGAGTAGCAGGACTCGACGGTGCATGCATGTGCTCACTGACCATGCGCATATGTGTGTGTGCATGCGTGTGTATTTTGAGTCATACGAGTTACACAGTTGTCCTTTTTGTGGTGTGGGTGGATGGTGATATTGTCCCCCCAGAGTCACGTGCTTTGGAATATGCTGGCTGCCTTTGTTGCCTCTCTGCCTGTTCTGCTTTTCTGGCACTTTCATACAATGGTGCACTTGAACACTGTGATGTTATTAAGCCTTTCAAACTACTACAGCTTGAATTCCAGCTCTTAGGAAAGACTAGCATCCCAATGTAGGATACATGGCACAAGATACATCATCGAGGAACAACAGAGAGGACTGAGTGTTACATCAGATCAAAGGTGATTGACCTTGCATTGACTTTAACGAGAATGTTTTAAGTATCGTCTGCTTAAGACTGCATTAATAGAGCTATGCTAGCTGTCAAGCTAATGCTATTTTCACTATCGCAGTGTCTGAATAACTTACGAAATCTTATTGTTTGACATTGTTTTCTGCTTTACAATCTGACAGCCATTGCCTTTTGTATCTTTGAAAAACACAAAACTGATTTTTATTGAAACTTTGTGACTTGATGTGAAGTTGGCTACTTAATAATGGTACAGTGTTGCATACACAAAGCGTTATGGCAATCGGCTGAGTTCAAAAGGACATGGCCAAGTCTTGTTGCATGACGTGGCTGGCTTGGAAAAATAATTTGTGATCTCAATTAATCACTACAATATAGCCACATGTTCATTATTGGTACTGTATATAGAATTGCTCACTTCTTATTAGTAAGTAAATAAGCAGTAGTCTTGGTGTAAAACATTCTTGTCATCATCAATAACAAAGTAAACTAAGTTTCTTTCCAAACTTCTAAGTGATGCTGTGAGAGTAGTACAGTAATAAAACACTGTACTATCAATGGGGTGCGACAACTTCAACAGTTTTTTAACCTATGTGGTCCTACTCTAGGCAATGTCCCAGCGAGCAGATGCCTCCCAGTGTGGCGGGGTTGTGGTCGAGTTTGAGTCTGACGATGTCAGGGATGCGAGAGCTAAAAAAGCTAGGAGTATACCAGGTAAACTCAAATTTAAATCCAACTACAATTTGTGGAATATGTTTGTAGCATATATCATGTAAACTTATACTTTTCTTATGCATTTCCTCATAAGGTTCAGCTCTTATCTACCTCAAGGGTCCCAAGTTTCTCATCTATGTCAGTGGAGCATTGTCAATGTGGGTAAGAATCATTTCCTGAAGAAACAGATTCCTGGAGAAATATATAAGACATCGAAACTTAAATAACTGCAAGGTAGTCTACTTACTGTAAACTGTGTGACAGTATACAGACAGTACCATGCAAAACAACACATAACAATGTCCTCTTATGTTGTGTTAAACAGGGTGACCGCATGTGGCACTTTGCAATCTCTGTGTTCCTGATTGAGCTGTACGGCCGTAACCTGCTGTTGACTGCGGTGTTTGGATTGGTAGTGGCTGGGTCAGTGCTCCTACTCGGGGCCTTGATTGGAGACTGGGTAGATCGCAATCCCAGGAATAAAGGTATGAAGAACAATTTCAAAACCATTTGAACATTTTAGCCTGCAGTATGCCATAGAACAGTGATATAGATCAGTGGATCTCAATCTTGGGCCCTGACGTCAGCTGGTTTCCTGTGCCAGCAGGTGTTAAATTGCATTTCCCTCATGTCTAAAGTGCAAATCATTCACTGACTTGATAGCTAGCAGGGCCAGCAGAACTCAAGGCACAAGGTTGGCAGCCACTGACTCATATCTGTAAAGGCTAATATTATGTTCTTTTTCAGAATATATGTAATCTGTGTTCTGAGAGTCTAAAACTGTTTTTTGTCCCTCTGTTTTTAGTTGCACATGCATCTCTTTTCATTCAGAACATCTCAGTGACAGTATGTAGCATTGTGCTCATGTTGGTGTTCTTATATAAGCAAAGGATTGAACAGATCTGGGATGGATGGCTTACTGTGAGTAGACACTACATACTTGACTAATAATTACAATTCATAACTTGCTACGATGTTGGTATACAAAGATATTACTCACCATCATTATTGCATAGAGAAGTTATTGCTGCTGTTGTTCCCTCTGTCCTCTGTCACTGTTGTCTCTGCTTCTGAGTTTGTGGCTACTCTGTGCTGTCATAGTAACATGTTGCATCGCAAAACTTACACAAGGTGGTTTGTTATACGGTGGTGATCATCCTGGCAGATGTGGCAAACCTTGCAAGCACCGCACTGACCATTGCCATTCAGAGGGACTGGATTGTGGTTATCACAGGCTACAACCGAGGTCACCTAGCTGGTGAGGGGATTCATTCTTTGTTAATGCACAAATTGAATGGTATTACATGTCTATCATGGGCTTGTATCTGTGGGTGTGCATGATAAATATATGAATTACAGGCACAATCAGATATTGGCCATTTCTGCTCTTGCTTAAACTCCTCTAGTGGAAGCGCATTAACCTATGTGTCTCTGATCCTAACAAAAGGAATGAATGCGACCATGAGGCGGATAGATCAGGTGACTAACATCCTGGCCCCACTAGCAGTGGGACAGGTCATGACCCTGGCCTCCAATGTAGTTGGCTGTGGCTTCATCCTGGGCTGGAACCTTGTCTCTCTTATTGTGGAGTTCTTCTTCCTGTCGCGGGTTTATCGCATTGTCCCTGCTCTTTCAATTAAACCACCAGTGGAGGAAGAGGATCAAGAGTATCTGGAGGGCAGAAGTTTACAAGGTAAGGACTGATCAATGCTTTAAAGATTTCTAAGCTCTGCTATATTCCTATTTTAACATTCATAGGCTTTGAGAATGACCAAAAATGTGCATAAAAGCTGGTCAGCAGTCCTACACATACCAAGAGAAAATGTAGATATAAAAATGCAAAGGATGCTCTACAATAAGTTTTAGTACACAATGTAGAGACAGTAGCACTTTATATTAATGTATATATAAATGTTTGTAAATAGGTAGTAAGGCCCTTAAAATTCCTTATACGATGCTTATCAATATAATTAGGGCTAAATTACACATTTAATTAGACTAGATTATGAGACATTTATGAGCAGAAACATTAACAAAAACTTTATGAGTTTCTTATAATTGTTTGTAGTAGCCGACAATCATTTATTGGGTTTAACTTACTTACTTATCATATAACACATTTTTTAATGAATTACTAGCAATTAACTTCAGAGTTCTTAACAGTAAACTATGCTTTTGGCAGCTACCTGATTTAAAGCGAGAACAAGGCTTTTATAAACTGTCTTAAGCAGTATAAACTGTCAACAAGTTTCTTGTAAGTGCTTATAACTGATTTATAATGTCAACTAAAACTAGTTGACAGTTTAGACACCCTAGTATCTAGGGTGTCTAAGGTGGGCTTCATGAGGGTTGTGTTATTCAATTCTATATCATACAATGGTGGACACATTAAAAGGCATCACAGAACAAAAATGTATTGAAGCGTACATTACTTGAAGACGCAATCCTCACTTTGTGCAGAGCAGCCAACTGCAACAGCCTGCATTCAACATGCAGCCCAGGAAGATTAATGTAGAAGGTGTATATTTTACAGATTTTAACAAGATAGGGTGCAGAACACCAAGTGAGGATAGGGCCTTTAAAACTGACGTAAGGAAGTGATGGATGACACTCCTCTTTCTCATCAGCTGAAGGTAACGTTGCACAGCCTCTGCCTCTGACAGAAGGTAACTGCAACACAAGCCTGAACCTCAAAGAAATCACCAACCTGCCACTGTGTTTCCGGAGGTTTCGCTGGCTGGTGAGCACCTGTAAGGATGGCTGGAGAGCCTACTATCGCCAGCCTGTCTTCCTGGCAGGAATGGGTCTGGCTTTCCTCTACACCACAGTCCTGGGCTTCGACTGCATCACAACAGGCTATGCCTATACTCAGGGCATAAGCGGATCTCTCCTTAGTCTACTGATGGGTGTATCAGCTATCACAGGGCTGATGGGAACCGTAATGTTCACCAGACTCAGGAAGACCTATGGCCTGGTTAACACAGGCATTATCTCAAGCTGCCTCCACCTGGGCTGCTTGCTGCTGTGCGTGTGTTCTGTGTTCGCCCCTGGCAGCCCTATGGATCTTAGCTTGCTGATGCCTGACGTTACCTCCAACTCCTCCACTGAGCTTGGAGGGATGGCAAGCCAAAGGCAAAAACACACTTATCCTCTGAGGGGAGGCAGCAATCAGCCACTGCTACCCGATCGCTCCTCCATCCACTGGACCAACAATACTGTGCTTTTTGACAATGTGCCCGCTGGTACAGCACCAGAATCTTACATCTCCATTATCCTGCTGTTCTTGGGTGTTATCACAGCACGTATTGGTGAGTAGAAAGACTTCCAAAGCTGACTTGTTTCAAGAGACACCAAAACTTAAATGATAAATCTATAATCAAATACAATGTGTGAGAGTATTGTCAACTGTAGAGCCTGACCTATACATTGTCATGGCACATATATCAGCCAATATTAGAAAGTCATGAATGTATTGCTACCTATGTTGGGTAATGAGTGATGGGAAATAGCAGCACAAAAATGCCAAAGACATTTAAATTAATTAAGAAAATGTCACCATTGCACAGTTAATCTACCAGTGTGCACTGTGCGCAAAAAAAACCTGTTTCACTCAGTGCATTTCTGGACACTGCAGTATCAGTATTTTAATGTTTGCATTATTACCTCTAATTGATAGTCAACAGTAGAATTGCAATGCGCATTTATAGTTTGCAGCATGACCAATCAGCCACAATTTCCCCACAAATTCCCTATATTATATTAGAGTATTTAATAGTTATACATCAGCCGTCTTTAGAAAAATGTTGATGTCTGTATCAGCCAAAAAAGTATAAGGATAGGATAGTCTCTTGTTAAGTACTCTTGTAAAACAATTAATGTGAGAGGAGCTCGATACATTTCAAGCTGTTGTGAAAAAAAGCCAATTTAATTGCCAGGTCAACCTTTAAACCCCAGTTACATCTGTGTTTTAGGTCTATGGTCCTTCGACCTGACAGTGACCCAGCTCCTGCAGGAGAACATCTGCGAGTCGGAGCGGGGCGTGGTGAACGGTGTGCAGAGCTCAATGAATTACCTGATGGATCTGCTTCACTTCATCATGGTGATCTCCGCGCCACAGCCACAGCACTTTGGCATCCTAGTTATCATTTCTGTATTATTCATCACCACTGGGCACACCATGTACTTCCTGTATGCACACAAAGCCAAGAGAAAACGCAGCCTCGACACATAAGGAGCAGACATTGCCCACACATCCAGGCATGAGATGCTAAACCAGCACTGATTCCACTCTGCACCTGTGAAATGAATGTCTCCCTCCTGTTCCTTCAGCAATCGTATTGCAACACTCCACTCCCTACTTAGCCATTCATTTCAGCACAACACAGCGAGTGCCTGTCCCACCTAGGTTGCTTTCTTCCTGCAGGGCCATGTGCCATAGCAGCAAACAAGAACTCAGGTGAAATAGAGTGGGAGACACGCTCTCCCGTCGTGTACATAAGTTGAGGTGGCTACAATAAATGCAGCAATGGCACCTCCAGGGGAATTGTCCTACTCTACCATACAACAGGACACGAGGCACCAGCACATGCCTTTGCAAACCCTGTAGGATTACTGCAAGACTTTCATCAAACAAGCCTGTTAACCTACATAGCTTTTTTGGATGGGAGGGTGGATGGATGAAGAGATTTTTCTAACCTTCACTCAGTAAAGAACTGGTGTTGAGAGAAAAACAGTGATTCATGAAAATACAGACAAGACGAGACAGTACTTCTACAAGTGGCATCAATGTTACTGATCCGTCCACTTGGAAATACTCCAGGATGTCCAAAAAGGAACATAAAGGGAACTTGATGTGAGATTGTTTGAGTAAAAAAATCAGAAAGGCAGCCCCCCTTTTAATGGACAGAAGTGAAAGTATTTCCTTCCCCTGGTTTGTTTCTCTGTGGATGAATCAAGCAAACATTTGCCTTTCTTTTTATGCATGTAAAACTGGGTTATGGATTACAACCAAAACGTTATCACATCACGCCATGTACTTTAGTCAAACTTTATACAAACTATTTTATTCTAACTGCTTGTGTACTTAGATACATTAAAATAGTTTCAAAACTTTCTTTCCTTCCAATATAAAGAGTGATATTAATAGTTTTATAGAAATCCTAAAGGAAAGCAATCTTCATTTTGTGATATGTTTGAAATCAGTGATAGCTATATGTTGATAGCAAAAGTCGATCACTGCCAATGGCAGTGTTGTATTACACTTTGCTTCATTCTCTTGTAGTTCTGATGAACTAAACATTACCTTACCTCAGCTAAGAACACGAACACTGTTGAGAATATGACTTGGGAATTACTCTCAGCTACTGTATGTTTTCATATCTCCTTTCATGTACAGTGGAAAACACATCAAAGTTTAACCTTCTGTCATACAACCAGCAACACTCAATATATTTGTATAATTTTCCTGTGAAATTTCCGTATTGCATGTTGTCCTTATTTTTCAGACTGATAATTATGATAATAAAGATGACTGAAGATGATCTCTGGCCTCAAGTGTTGAACCCTGAGCAGAATAATCAATAAATAAATAAGGATAAAATAAACTGCTACACAGGTCACACAAGATGAATTTCTGCTGGGCTATGTCATCTGAGTACACGGCGAAATACCAGCCCTGACATTGTAAGTCCTTGTAGCTTCATCGAAAGGCTGATACCTAAATAAAGACGCCAATTCAACCTTCAAGTTAATGTTAGTACTGGAATCATTCCAATAAAATGTACAGCCATGTGGTTTTGTTACTGTCTGTCCCTTGTAGAGTCTGTTTATACATTTACAGAATTCTTACCCCCAAGGTGCCATTAGAAAATTTGCTGACAACTTCCTTTAATAACCCCTGAACGTGCAGTCTAGCTACTAGATTGTTTGTACAACCTGGGATACTGCACCAGAGATGGAGTTAATTCATTAGCCATCAGAATCAAGCTGTATGCAGAAATACGCATAGTGTACAGGGGCGCCTGCAAGAAGAGGAAAATTGCCAGGAGAGGATATAAAACATTTACACATTATGTCAGAGTTGAGAACATAAACATGTCAAAGGCAGGGAACATACAGTCACCACATGCAAATGTAACGGCTCTTTGTGGCCAGTAGAGGTCAATGTTATACTAAATGGCCATACCCAAGCCAGTATAGAGCAGCTTCAGGCCTTTGTGGATAATCACCATAGAAATGAGATGCAATACACACACAGCATCCTTACGCTGCATCCTAATCCTCTTTCTATAAATTGTCAGATCCAAGTGAGAGTGATTACGACTCTACTATCATCCAGAGGAGGACATATGAGGACATAGGAGGGTGACAGAATAATGGAAACATAAGATGGGAAAGTATCCAGAAATGAAGGACGCAGAAATCCAGTCTGATGTCAGCACGGTATATAAGCTCATTTTAAAATTCATATTATCAGTATGCAGACACACAAGTAGTAACACAACGCAAGCATGTACAGGAAGCCAATAAATGATTGGTGCCTGCAATGCTGCCACTTTGAAAGTCAAAAAGGAGTTGTTGATATACTGCTGTGGGCCACAAGCACAAACCAGTGGTAGACACACTGCACATCTGATGATGAGTCTGCCCACCACTAGAAATCCTTTTCCCAATGCAGGCACCCCTAACTCGATAAACTAAATTAAGGTTGTAGTGTTTCCATCACAATCACGGGCAGACAGTGTGTAGTTACCTTGGTAATGCCCAGAGCAGGCTGGTAAAGGCGACCGGCCAGGAAGAGCTGTTGTTGGAGTGGGAGGTAGTTTTACTGGAAGCTGTACTTACAGCAACACTGTGGACCTGATAAAAATCGAGCTTGAAAATGAATGGATTTACAGGTTAGCTGTCAATTCATTTGTTGCCCTCAGCACTTGATAACCACATTGAGCTAGATGAATTAAAAGCTTGCAGAATGTTACATGAACTGCTGCTGGTGACGCTGCCTTTTAAATGAATTATGGAGGTCGCAAATAAAAAAAAAAAATTGAGCAAAGCCACAGTGGGAATGAAATAAAATTCCACTGAATAATGTATCTGGCATTGCAGGAATTTTAAAAAAAAAATGAATTGAAAAGGGTCACATGTGCCATCTCTGGCATTAGAATACATCAGAAAAGAAACCTAACCTGATGAAGCTCGAACGTTACAGCATTTTAGTGAATAAAGTTCACACAGGTAATACTAAGCGTGAAATTAATGCGGCAAGACGCCAGCTGTGTCACACTCAGGAGACAAGCTAGCGTTAGGTGAAACGGTGATATAACTTAGAGGTGAAGAGGCAACAACAACCCAATGCAACTGCACACTAAAAGCATAAAGTCTCACATGTCAGACAAAACCCCCGAAAAAAACATTAACCTGTGCTCAACACAACACCTAATAGTAGAAGCAGGAAAGTAGGACATAAATACAAATCCAAGGACTGAAAGCAAGCAACAAGTAAGTCAGCATTTTCACACTAATTAACTAGACCTGTTTGTGTTTGTAGCTGTGGTGGACCTTCCACATTTATCATTGTTTGTTTTTAGCACCATAGTTATCCGGCTAACACTCGTTTCTCAAGTAAGCTAGCTAAATGTCGTTATGAGACTCTAATGTTGATAAACGTTATCAGCTAACTAGCTCGCTAACTACATTCAGGTCACCTAGCTACTAATGTCCTCAAGAGCCAAACTTTGAAAAAAAAAAGTTGTCTGATATGACTTACCAATCTTTAGAATACAATTGCTGATTCCTCAAGTATTATCCGTGTGTTCCCTGCTGGAAAAACCAGCATAGACCAGCACAGCTGGTGACCAGCAAGACCAGCATAATTTTGGTGCTGGTATGCTGGCTGACCAGCTTCATCATGCTAGTCCACCAGCTAAACCAGCACCAAACCAGCACTAACCAGCATGGACCGTGGTCTATGCTGGTTTTCCCAGCAGGGTTG
This sequence comes from Diplodus sargus, assembly GCA_903131615.1. NCBI lineage: Eukaryota > Metazoa > Chordata > Actinopteri > Spariformes > Sparidae > Diplodus > Diplodus sargus. The sequence continues at coordinate 5,936,049 of CAEMYA010000161.1, forward strand.
CCTTTACAGAGGATTTTTTTACATATTAAAAGAGAAAACAAAGATGGTAATCAGAAGTGACAGCTGTTATTTGTATTTTAATAGAGGTAAAATAAACTTACAGTAGCTGCATTAACTTAGAGTTTACATTAATATGAACACACACTCTTATCTATACTATAATGTATTCTCTTTTACTACTTGCCACACCATTCATTTATTCTTCATGTTCTTCTAGCATTGCAATGGAGAGGACAAAATAAGAAGCACCACACATTTTAACAGTTCAAACAAGTTGTTAGGCAAACATGTGAGAACACTAATTGTCAGTCTACAAGTGAAGTTATGGAGGAAAATTGGAGCATTAACTTGGAGCTTGGTCCCAGCAACCTGATAAATGTGAGTCCAGCATTCACCCTCTTTTAGCTTCGTGTTGGTCTGTGCCAGCTCCTGAGCAAAATATCAGGCTGTTCAGCGGCTAAACGCTGCACTACACATTCACCAGCTATCTGCTAAATGTGTCAGTCACTGTGGTGCTGAGCAGGTAGTGTTCACTTGGTTTCCGTAGAAAACAGCATTTATACCAAAATGTAAAAGTTCCAGGGTTAGGGTTAGGGCAAATGATCCATGAGCTGAAACTGGCTATAGCTAGGGTCTTTAATGTAGGGTGAACTGCAGATTTGAGTGATTATTTGTAAGTTTAACATGTTGAATGCCAGCTTTCTACATTTGCAATGTGAGATTTTCACAATACAGTATGTTTTGCACTAGCAGATGGTTTGTTATGCTGTGGTCCTTAAATACACCTTTGAAAAGATGTGTGGTTCCTACAAAGTAGCCCAATTTCCCTTGTATGTATTTGTGCTTGAAAACTAAAGAAATGTATTAATGGTTAAAATATAGGTTAGAACTACATCCATCTTTCGTTCCTACACTACGTGGTGATGTCATTGATTCTGATGCTCAGTAGCTTCTTTAATTTTTATGAGATTGTGCAGCTGTGGGAATTTTCTGTACTTGACTGGATGTTATTTTGTTAAGGGGGCACTGTAACAAGCTCAGTAGAGTTTCATCACTTCTTCAGTCCTTTGCAGTGCCGCAGGCCTCTGGTAACAGTGTACATCCCATGGTTGTCATGGTAGTCCCTGGTTAAAGACAGCAGTGTTGGTGCAAGCTCGCTAACAAGTCTGACTTTAGGCATTCTCACTTTGCAACTCATTTACTTGAGAAACTAGGTCAGTGGCACATTAAAGCTTGAGTTGTCCTCCTGGCTTTGTCTCACAGGAATGTTCACTGAAGGAGCAGGAAGGAAGACAGGGCTGTTTTTAGATAGTTCAACCACAATGTCCTTAGTTTCCTTCCTGTAGTGAAATGGAATAGAATACCATACAGCTAAAAGACACTAACATATAGCGCAGTGGCTAGGTTTACGATGTAAAAATGTGAAAATCAAGGATGTGATCAATGAGATTGGGATACAGTTAATTAACTGAACTTGTGCTGAAATGAGCTGAACACCTCTTTTAAATATATGTATATGGGGCAGTGGGCATCTTCCAAATGAGTTACTTCAAGAGAACAAAAGAGGATTGTGGAATGATGAGTCTCAACCTCATATGAAACATAAAACACCAAGAGATGGGAAGCTTTTGCTTATTGTGCAGTTTGCTGTATCAGCAGTTTGCAATAGCAGCACAATTGAATGGCTATGCAAGGACCCAGTCAAGCATCACACTGCTGACAGAAGGGAAAAAGGTATAACGTTAATAGATTAAGTGTTCATAGGAAGAAATAATGTCCTTGCTTTACCTTGGTCAGTAGATCCAGGACCACACTGGTCCCTCTGTAAATGCGCTATGAAATTAAACCACCATCAATGTTAATTATTGATATATATATATATGTATATTTATATATATATATTTATAT